>VZRI01004711.1:101911-121417 GCA_013397515.1 Upupa epops
AGACCCTCCATCTTCCCGTCCCAGCCCCTCCACCGCCCCCTCCCAGCCCCTCTATCTCCCCTTCCCAGCCGCTCCCCTTCTTAGCCCCTCCACCAGCACCTCGATCTCTCTCTTCCAGCCACAGGTCAAACCTGTTGTATCCTGAGCATGTTAGGACACGTCTTGGAGGCCTGCAAACCCCGTGCCACGGGTAGAGGTCACGCTGACAGCCTGTGCCTTCTGAGTTCTGCTGGCACTTCTGTCCCCAAACATTGTTGTACTCCAGACGCCAGCACTTGCCTGCTTCACTATTCCAAGTCCAAATACTTGTGGTGGCTGGTGTCAGATTTTGATTAACAATTAAGATGCCTCAAACGACTGTAAGCAGTAAGCAGGGTAAAGGGGGTGGGCTGGGCTGGGTGAGTGTAGGGAAAGTACCTGCACTTTGGTGGGAGGAGATCATCACTCTGCAGTGGGCAGAGCTCTGCTAACCTTTCTGCAAAACTATGCACTGAGACCACCGTGAGCTGCCATCTCTCCGAAGATGATTGCTTTGTCTAAGATCTGAGAAGGAAGTTCCCCATACTGTCCATACTGGTGGGCGGGGAGGGGGAAGGAGGGTGAAGATGGGCAGTTATGTGAATTGAAACACCTCTGGCAGCAAGGATAACAGGAAGGTTTCGAACAGCGCAGGGTAACCACCAGCCGTTCCCAGCCTGCAATGAGGCTGAGAAACTGAAAAAGGACTGCTGAAGATACCAAAAATCTGCCAAGGCTGAGGAATCAAAGAGGTTGTGTATCACCGCCACCACACTCTTCAGCATCCCTGAAGTCAGCTATGCCGAGAAGATAACTGAGAAGATGTGCAGAGAAACTGAGGCACCTAGGAGTGACGCAGAGTGGGGTGGGAGTAGGAGGGGAGGCAGAGGCTGCAGTCCTGAGTGGTAATCTGATCATTTAACTGTCTTCTCTATCTTTCAACTTTTTTGATCTCCTCTACAGTCTGAGTTGAGAATCTAGTTACTTCACTGATTTCTGTACCTTATGAGTTTGGAATCAGTTAATTTCATTAAATTTTGGCATTTCTGTGGATCTATGGTGTAAATCTCCTTCATTCAACCCTAAGTGAATTCATAAACCTGAGTTAGTCCCTTCTCTTAATGATTGGGATGTGACAGCTAGGAGACAGGAAAGGTAAAGAAACACCTTTTGTTTTTTTTTAATGAGACAGTGATATGGCAATGTTACAGGTTGCCCAGAGAACTGGTGGATTCTCCATTCATGGAGATCACCCTGGACATTTTCCTGGGCAACTAGCTATCCTGGGAAGTTACACACAGCCCATTTTTATGAAAAACTCATGCTACTCCTCCCCACACAGCCTCAGTTACAAGAACAGGTGTGCTGGTACAAAGCTGCCCAAATGCCCATGGTGGGCTCCAGGGCCATTCCAGCAGTGAGATCAAAGAAATCAGCATTTAAAAAAAATATCAGTCATTCTTATGAAGTACATCATACTTGCATGGTGTACTTCCACAAACACATAGTTTGATACTTTAGACTAAAGAGAAAGTGCCCCTCACAGGGCAGTCACTGAATTAAAACACTTGCCAGAACAGAAATCAGTGCTGTCACAACTGACTGCGGGAGGAATGAGATGGACTGTACTGTGCTGCTTGTGTGAAGATTTCCAGGATCTAGCAGCTGTGAAAAGGTAACTAGAAGAAAAGCCTATGTTTCTACCATGTTTCTACCATGGATATGCATGTGTTCAGGGAATCCACACTTCAAGGAGTTCTTTTATTTGTTGCTCTTTAATTGCTTGTGAGCCATATGTGATCAACAAGACAAATGTATTCTGCCTCTACCAAACTTACAGAATTAATAGCTGTGTGATGCAGCAAAACTTTATTTATTTGCCTTTAGAGGCTGTAAGAACTTAGTTTAAATTCCAAAATTTGCTTTCATGCTCTAGAGAGTTAGGACATTTCTGCTCCTGGGTGTGGCATTGATATGTTTTCCTGGGCAATTTGACATGTCTGAACCACAGAAAACTTAATGGCTGTCCTTTGCTTTGAAAGGAGAGCCCTAAATTGGTACACTAAATACTGATAGAGATTGCTTCTTAAACAAGAGCAGTCATAACTATTGCTGTTTACACTGCCTGCTGCACAACCTGCACACAACATTTTTATGAACATTGGTTTCAAGGAAAAGAATCTCCAAGGGCAACAAATAGGCTACTAATGCTCAGCCTGGTGTAGGAACCCCAGTGTATGATGCTGGAGTGCACTCAAAAGCTCTCCCTTATAACAAAGTGTTCAAAGCATTCACAGTTTATATGTATTTGTTAGTTGGTTTCAGTATGTGCTTCATTCTGCAAGTATAATTAGGTATAATTATTCGGTAATATACTTTTTTAAAACAAAAAAGACAGGAGGAAGTAAACAGGTATCTAAACCATAGTTACAGAATTAGGTAGAACAGTCTCTTAATTTTACTTCAACGAAGAATACTCCATAGAGAATGTAAAAACAAGAGTTGAGGCACTGCAGCTGTGCATTCTGATCTGGGTTCATGAAGTGTGACTTACACTACCTCAGAAGGCTGGGCTACATAAAGTGATATGCAGATAATAGTCTCCTATTGTCAGCTGAGGCATCAAAAAATGTGCTGGCTTCTGCTTGCTCAGCACAAGCCAGTTCTCTACCTTTTGTGGCTGGGATCCAGTTTTTCTTGCTCCTCAGTAGTGTGGTAATAGCCTGGCAGGTTGAAATTCAGCTGACAACAGCACTAGCAGTGCTGTGAATTACTTCCATCTCTGCTTGCAGCATTGTTTCGTCAGGGTTGAGAATAGTATTAGAAAGACAGTGTCTCTGTAATAGAAGTCCTGAAAAGGAAGGGGTATCTTCTGCACAGATAGTTTTTAGAGTGGAATTGCACTTAGAATCATAGAATCATGGAATCATCGGGGATTGGAAGGGACCTCAAAAGATCATCTAGTCCAATCCCCCTGCCACAGTGGGACACCTTGACCAGGTCCAGGTGGGTTTCAAACGTCTCCAGAAAAGGAGACTCCATAAACCTCCCAGGTAGCCCCCTGCAGCTCCCCATCACCTTCACTGGGAAGAAGTTACAGAATTGGTCAGGGGTCAGGGTTGGAAGGGACCACAGGACCATCCTGTTACAGCCCCCCTGCCATGGGCAGAGACACCCCACCCTAGAGCAGGCTGGCCAAAGCCTCATCCAGCCCAGCCTTAAACACCTCCAGGGATGGGGCCCCAACCAGCTGCCTGGGCAACCCATTCCACCACTCTCCCAGTGAAGAACTTCCTCCTCACATCAAATCTAAATCCCCCCTTCTCCAGCTTTGCTCCATTCCCCCTAGTCCTGTCGCTACCTAAAAAGCCCCTCTCCAGCATTTCTGTAGCCCCCTTCAGATACTGGAAGGCCACAATAAGGTCACCTTGGAGTCTCCTCTTCTTCAGACTGAACAGCCCCTACTCTCTCAGTTTGGCCTCATAGGAAAGGTGCTTGAAATTATGCACTTTGTACCTACTGACAAGATCACTGCAGGGTTTGGGGTGGACATATGTTCAGTTTCCTTAAAGATTATGTGCCTGGAGGAACTGTGCTGCAGAGACCATTCTGCAGCAAATGCTGCATTTTGTTAAGGCAGAAAATTGAAAAAACTCAATATGAAAAATGAAGGTGCTTTTCTAGTTCAATTTCTCTTCCAGAGCATGTAACTGCAAGTGGAAGGGTTGTTTTCACTTCCTTGCTGGTTGTGTCACTAAGCGTACTTGGCATTGTAAAAGCTAGTAAATCCATCAACAAAATGACAGTAAATTAAAGTGATTTTTGAAATAAAATTTATCCTTAAATCCATCTTTACTTATCTATTTAAAATCCTGCCATATTAATAGGAATAATATTTCACAAAAATGTGAAATTGGGGAAGGGAAATTGTCCATTCATCAGTATCACAGAATATATCACCACAGTACTGCGGACCTAGCAACAATTCTTTTAGTACTACGTATTAATAGGTCTATGTCATAAAGTATACTTAGTGAAAATGTATAACTAATGGGGGAGGGCTACCTAATTTCTAAATTTACTTAGATGTACCTATTTCCAAAATTAGGCCAGTAGATGATTTTCAGTACAAAGAGTTGTGTTTCAGCAACATTTGCCTTTTTGCAGCCTGTTGCGAAGTTTCTCTGCTTAATGTCACATAGAAACATCGAACTGGAGCAGAAAGACCTAAGCAAGTTTTGTGGATCAATACTACTGATACAAGCAATATTCCAGTTCAGCACTATTTTGACAGTAGAAATTAATGTTCCTCCTCTTAGAGTCAGGCTTATATTCTCATCTCAGTGCACTAAGTGCCTAAGTGAAATCTTTAATTTTAATGCAATGTATCAGTTCAGATATTAATTAACAATGATGGCAGTGTTAGGCATCAACTTTTGTACCTTCAGGATGAAAATAAACCCCAAATTACTGGTGAACTTTTTAACATTACTTCGTGTGACTCTTAAAATGTATTTCTATTTAATTCTAAGCATGGATTGGTGGCCATAATGTGACAATATACTACACAACCCTGTCAGCAATTGCATTAAGTCTTAGAAATACTTCAGAAATAGTATGACATTTTTCAGCAAAGGATGTTACTTAGCTTGACTGATAGCAACTAAGTGCTATTCTCACCAAGTGCAAGAAAAAATAACTGTGACTAGGAGTTTTTTGTTTGTCTCTTCTTGTATATGATTACAAAATAAAATGGCTGTAAAAAAATAGGTGAAACAACCCTTAAAATCTCTGTTAGTCTGAGTGCAAAGTCACATGTTACCACTCCAGATATCCAGACATCTGTGGACAGTTACTTTGTTGAAAGTGAATTCCTGAACATGGTGCCACTTCATGCCCACCAGGCAAGTAGATCACAGCAGACATACCTCTAGGCTTTCCAACAACAGCAGAGTTTGCACCATGTGTTATAAATCCTAGCAGCTTAGATGTGGCTTTCAGGATCTGCTTTCCTCACTAATATCAATTCTCTTAACTGTCAGGTATTGCTTTTTGCTTAGTGTGCACTTTGTTTCGTCTTTCTGAACAAGATATCTCTAGGCACTTCTTCATCTGGCATAGGTTAATGCAGATCAGATTTAGACAGTCAAATTAGCAATGTTTAAGCACTTTGAGTGACATTTTACATATAAAACAATTTATACATAAGCACTGATTGACACTGCTCAATTTAAAAGCTTAGATGTTGTTAAAAAATTAGCCTGACAACAGCCAGGCCATTTTTCACATTTAATAAAATATTTCTAAGAATGAGGCACCTCCAATAAAAATTTTTTGACACGATAAGGTGTTATGCTGAGACCTAAGTAATAGTGCATGACAATAGTTGAGGCTTTTGCTTTTTCTGTTAAAACCTCTGTTTACACAATTGCCTTCATTGAAAATGCCACCCAAAAAATTTCGTATAATTTTGCTCTCCTTCCCACTCTCTGCCCTCTCAGCAATACCACATGTTGGTGTCCATGATACAATTCCATTTTTGGAACAGCAATGTTTAGGGGGAAGGAGAATGCAAAGAAAATCACCTTGGTGTTAGGATTGTTCAGGTTTAGTCCAAAGCACGATGTTAAGCTCTAGATGGAGAAAGACGGGAGTTCAGTGAGCTCACTGGTTGTAGGAGCCTACAGAATGCACCCTGCCAACACTATGGACCTGGCTCTTGGTTTATCACCATCTGCTCTTCACCGCTGTCCAACCTGCCTTCTGCTTCTTCCTCCTCTACCTTTATGATAAGACTACACTTACTACTCCTTCTGTCTTTCTTTCCTGATTAATTCTGCACCTTTTAGTCACCATCCTCCACACCTCCACAAAACACTCACTTGAGCCAAGAGGGCACTACCTTGCTTTTTCATTCCCTTTTCTCCCAGAGAGAGACTTGGAGTGGGCACTCTTTAACTGAAATGACAAAAAGAGCTCTGTCTTAAGGTATGTGTTCACAGGATCCTGTTTATTTTGCCTCAGCTACCCTGCCCAAGCCTGCTGTGACAGTGTGGTTCCTGTGGGTCACCAAGCACATAGCAAGCTAAAACAGCAAGCACATGCCTTGGTGGTTTTAAACTATAAATAAAACACTAGCAGCAGGCACCTCCTCCAAGCATGAAAAGCAGAAGCCTCCCTGTAACTCATTTAAGTCCTCTCTTCAGAAGCAAACCTTCTCAGACTTTTGAAATCTGCTTTACTTTGAGCAGTACAGCTTTCCAGCTGCACTCAGGAATTAGTCTGACAGTGTAGTTCCCTGCAGCAGAAATCTCCAGAGCAGGCACAGCATGAAAAGCATTGCCTTCCTGCCTTAAATTAATTTCTCCCCAGCATTCACTGGAGTTCAACACCACCGGCACTTGAGCATTTAGCCCTTGGGGCAGTCAGCAGACAGCTGTATCACCAATGTGTGATGTACTTGGAAAAACAGTTTGAAAAAGCCAAGGGGGAAAATCATCATCTGATTCCTTTGCTGGCTCTAGCCATTTTGGGCCCACATGTTTTAACGGCCATGAAACATTATGCCTCACTGGAATGCTGCTGCTGCTAGATCATGGTGGGGGGGAGCAAAACAGATGTGTGACAATGCACATGAGCTGGAAATTGGGAGCTCAAATTGGTTAATGCAAAAGTAAAAAGCATGATGGAGGTCTCTGGCAAGTTTATTATTCTCTAAGGTCCCACATGGCAACTTTCCCTTCACCATCATAACCACCTAGCCAAGGAAGAAAGATTTTCACCACTATCAAGTGTCCTCATACATCAGTTTCATGACAGGTAGGTGCCGGTTATTCTGGATGTGAGCAGGCTAAGTAGATGTTGCATACTCAAACTTTACAAGACTGATAGGATGATTAGCCTGGGACTCTTTTTGGAAATGTGTGGATTTCTGTGTTTCCAAGTTTTCTTTGTGCATTTAAGGATGACATGGCAAATATTAACATAAGATGTATTAGCCCACAGAATGTTTCAGCTGTTGAGATTTTTGCACGTTTTTCAAACATGTCATTTGGGATTCAGGCTCCAACTGTCCTTGCAAATGATAAAATGATAGCTTTCATGTGATGCAGTGAGAGATGCATTTATTTTATACACAGGCTCAGCTCATAATCAACTTTTAAAAGACAGCTTGCACTGTCGTTATTTTTACATGGAAAGTACATTTCCCCCCTCTTAATGTTCACATCTAACAAACCTGTTTTTTCCCCTCAAAAGTACTTCTGTGTTTATCGCTAGGTGCACACTCTGTCTGAAGGAATCCATTTTCTTTCCAGGCTCAGGGTGGTTACAGAGCTGAGCACTAACTACAGGTATGGTGATATGTGGGACAGCTGTGTATGTGGCACTCATTGGTGAAGTCTAGACATCCCTCACTGGCACCTCCTTTCCCCTCCCTATCCCCTGACACTCCAATTTTTAGTTTTCCTGAGAGCGCGAAGCAGGAGATTAGCTATGCTTCACGAACTCTGGCAGCTCCATGCCTGTGCACAGGGTGAGCTCTCCAGCCTTTTCCAGGGCAAAGGCTGGGTGAGCAGCATCAGTGAATTTATGCCTGATGGTGAACAACACCAGTCCCTTTTCTGCATTGAAGAATAACAGTCTGCCCCCACTGTAATCCAACAGGATGCCAATCCTGGCTGGGTGTTCTGTCACATGGACACAGCTCATCACACCAGTGTGAAGAAATCTGTAAAGAAAGCTGTGGGAAAATGGAAACCAGAATACAGTGAGTTTCCTCATGGTGATTTACCAGAAGTAACCTAGGGCTTAATTCACACCCGCTAAGAAGTGGCCACATATGGCAGCTTATCGTGTGGCAACAGCATTTTGCCTAGCATGTAAGCAAAGCAAATGTGGCATCACTTCAAAGCCCTGCTTAACATGCTGATAAGCCCTTTCACTTGGCATCTTTGGACTCTCAGGATAAATGCAGACTTGCTGTAATCATATTCATCTGTATCTTTCTTATTACATGTCTTTGTGAGGATTTATGCATGAGCTCTGCTTTGGCAAAACTCTACATCTCAGATTTTTCATTTAGCTAGTTCATGCATCTACATGATTTCACACGAACAAAAGTACACTTGTTTTGATCAAGAGCACCTTTACATCTGGCCTGCTAAAGTCTACAACAGCACCCTGAAGTCCTGCCACAATGGCAGGTGAAGGACAAGGCAGGAGAAGGAATTCTCTGTGGATGCTTGACATCTCTTGAAGATGGAAATAAATTCTAAGACAACTGCATTTATAGAAATAAATAGACTTGCTGGGGTTTTACAAAGCAGTTCATGATATGAGCCTGTAATGACAAAGCAGTGGCAAATTAGGTTTTTTACATTTTATTCATTGGCTGAGTGAAGGGTGATGAACTGGTCTGTTTGAGATTGATTTTGTGCTTTATAAGATTTTTTAAAATCAAATTAATTATTCTTCCCTTATTACTCAAATTTATGGAAAGAAAGATGATGGTTCCTTTCTGCTCTAGATTATTAAAGGTGGCCAGCCTTACTTAAATGATGGTCAAATAATTTCCCAAGCAACTAGATTGACTCAGCTTTACCTGGTTTGTGTAGGACAGCACCGCATACACCAAGATGTATCACTTAGCCCCAGGATGTTGCTCTGTGATACTCTCTGGTAGCAAATACCAATCCTGTAGCTTCTGCAGGCAGAAACAACAATTTCCCAGTAATGACGTCCCCGAGCAGGCAGCAGTTCGCCCAGGACTGAAGGTAACCTGTTTGTGGGAAAAGCATATAGTAAAGCAAGTGTGGTGGTGGACCAACCATACTGTGACATTTCTTGCAGTTGTATCACACAGCAACATCTAAAATTACCCTTGTTTTGACTGCAAGGCTTTATCAAAAGAATTGAGTGTTGACACTGAAGGTAATTCCGTCTTTGCACTGAAATGCACATCTTAAGGTGTAAAAACCATGCAAGTTTACCCAAGATTATAGAAGCTAGCAAAAGGTAGGAAAAGTGACTTTGAAGATAAAACAAGAGACCTCACATTTAGGAGAGTTCTTCAAACTAGAAAGTATGGCTGTTTAAAGTAACACAGTGACAAACAACTTGTGATCAGCTGTGGCAAGTGCTTAAACCAGTAATACCTCATTTCCTTTTAAGAAGACACATCAGCATGTCACAATTTATACCTGTGCTTGTGATGGGACTGATACCAGTATGTAAAAAAAAACCACAACTGTTTTTTGTTGTGCCATGTTGTACTAGGCTAGCTTGTGCATGGCAACTATGTCACACCTGTGCATGGGAAGACCATGGAATAGATCCTCCTAGAAGCTGTGCTAAAGCACCATGGGTGACAGGGAATTGATTTCAGCCAGCATGGCTTCACCAAGGGCAAATCCTGCCTGACTAACGTAGTGGCTTTCTATAATGAAGTGACTATATCACTGGACAAGTAAAGACCTATCAACATTATCTACCTTCTGTAAGACCTTTGACACAGTCCTCCCAATATTCTTTTCTTTATTTTGGAGAGATATGGACTTGATGAGTGAACTGTTCAGTGGACAAGAAAATGGTTGTATGGTCACCTCCAGAGAGTAGTGGTTAAAGATGGAGACTGGCGTCAAGTGGTGTCCCTCCAGGGTCTGTACTGGAACTAGTGCTTTTCAGCATCTTTGTCAGTGATGTCAACAAGTTTTCAGATGACATTGAGTAGAGTGGTCAATAAACCAGAGGGACAGATATGTTGGAGATGTTGGCAAGGATGGACTTCATGAAGTTCAAGACCAAGTATAAAGTCGTACACCTGGGTCAGGGCAATCCTCAATATCAATACAGGTTTAGAGATTATGTGATTGAGAGTAGCCCAGTGGACAAAAACTAGGGACTACTGGTTAACAAAAGGCTGGGCATGAGCAACAATGTGCCCTTGCAGCTCAGAAGGCAAATCACAATCTGGCATGTTCAATGAAGTGTGGCCAGCAGGTTGAGAGGGCTGGAACATCTCTTCTATGAGAATAAACTGCATGAGTTGGGGTTGTTCAGCCTGGAGAAAAGGTAAGTGCGAATTGACATTACTGCAGCTTTTCAGTCTACAAGAAAGGAAGTCTACAAGAAAGATGAGGAGGGGCTTGTTAGCAAGGCCTATTGTGACAGAACAAGGGGTAATGGTTTTAAACTGAAAGATTTAGACTGAACATTAGAAAGAAACCTTTTACACTGAGGGTGGTGAAGCACTGGATCAGGTTTCCAAGAGAGGTGGTGGAGGCCCCATACCTTGGGACGTTCTGGCCAGACTGGATGAGGCTCTGAGCAACCTGATCTAGTGGACGATGTTTCTGCTCACTGCAGGGAGGTTGGATAACATTTAAAGGTCCCTTCTAACAAAATGTATTCTATGATTCTATTATTCTAACCATTCTAAATGTATTCCAGGAACATGTACTACTACTCCAAATGTTACCAATAATGCCCTCAGTAGACAAGCAAAGTGAGGAAGATAGATTACTTATAGACTTAATATACTAAAAAGGAAGCCCATAAATCAGTCCTACTTGAGCCAGGCACAAATTGCTTTGAGACTGAAGTGCTCTGAAGGATTAAGCAGCAATCACGGGCTAAGGTAAACCCAGCAGTCCCTGTAGGTACCACTTGACTTTCTGGTGGATCTTCAGTGTGACAACTGAACATTTCCCAGGACCTGGGTCAATGCTTCCAGTAGCTTCATTGAGATATTGCAGTGCTTGAAAAGGGGTGTGTGTGTGGGGTCACTTGCATGGACTCCATTCCATTGAAATGACTCCATTCTCCTGCAAAGTTAGTGTCATGTGAAAACTACCTGTAGGCAAAATCATATAAAACTGAGGGACACATCTTGAACCCTGCAGTACGGTCATGCTCATTGTACCACTACTTACCCAGTGAATGTGATTTTCTCAGGAAGGCAGATCACTGTTTCATTGGAGGAGATTTGCAAAGCAGGGTGGGCTGTGTAGTTCAGCAGGTGAAATCGGGTTCCTGGTACAAATCATGACAAAGAAATACCAGTTCTGAGAGCCTAGCAATGTTAATGTGAGAACAATCATAAAACATTAAGCAACAATTACTGGCATATTAGCTGGACAGAGTTGTGTCTGCTGGCAGATAAGAAGGACCAAAAGAAAAAAGGGTACAAATATAAGAAGTCTTCCAAGCTGTGTCAGATGGAATGGCAGTCTAGTATTCAGAAACATAGCTAGGTGACAAAAACATCTTCACTACTTAAAAGGTTGAATATTTTTCAATAATTTGCTTTTTCAAGATAGCACATTTAATTTTTGAGCCTGGTTTGGAAGAACCACACATGATTTAATATTTTACCTGGAAACCATGACATTTAAATACTCCTTTATAGTTTAATGCTGCTGTGCATGCTTCCCCATTCCTGTGCCCCGAAGTCTGTAAGGTTTGAGAGGAGGTTTTAAAGTCATGTAATCTTTTATCAGAATGTACTCTGCCAAACGTGAGCAAACAGATTCTTGGAGAATATATAAGTATTTCTCATCTCTCATAACCTTAAATATTTTTGCTTCTGAGGTCACATCAGTCTTACATTGACATAACTATACAAGCTTCAAGCAGAATAATTCTAATAGCAGACATGTTAAACACTTTCTTTGCCTCCGCCTCTACTTCTGGGAGCTGTCCTGGTATCAAAGCCCAGACTGCTGAGGCTCCAGAGGAAGTTGAGGCACGAGAGGAGCCTGCCTTGCTTGACAAGGACTGGGTTAGGGATGTGTTGAGCAAACTGGATATACTTAAATCCATGGGGCCTGATGGGATGCACCGGCACATGCTAAGGGAGACGGTGGAAGTAATTGCTAAGCCACTCTCCGTCATCTTTTCACTCCAATCTTCAAGGATTGTCACTCCAATCTTCAAGAAGGGTAAGAAGGAGGACCCAGGTAACTCTAGACCAGTCAGCCTCACCTCCATCCCAGGAAAGGTGATGGAACAATTTGTCCTGGATGCTGTCTCTAGGCAAATCTGGGACAAGAGGGTCATTAGGGACAGTCAGTATGGCTTCAACAAGGGGAAATCTTGCTTGACCAACCTGATAGCCTCTTGTGAGGGTATAACCAGGTGGATAGATGATGGCAGAGCAGTGGATGTGGTCTATCTTGACTTCAGTAAGGCATTTGACACAGTCTTACACAGCATCCTAGCAGCCAAACTGAGACAGTGAGAACTGGATGATTGGGCAGTGAGGTGGATTGTGAACTGGCTGCAGGATAGAAGCCAGAGAGTAGTGGTCAATGGGACAGACTCTAGATAGAGGCCTAGTGGAGTCCCCAAAGGATCAGTACTGGGACAGTCCTCTACAACTTATTCATTAATGACTTGGATGAGGGATTAGGGTGCACTGTCAGCAAGTTTGCTGATGACACAAAGCTGGGTGGTGTCACTGACATTCCAGCAGACTGCGCTGCCATCCAGAGAGTCCTGGACAGGCTAGATAGCTGGGCAAAGAGAAATGTAATGAGGTACAACAAGGGTAAGTGTAGAGTCTTGCATCTGGGCAAGAACAACCCCAGAGACCAGGACAGGTTGGGGACTGACCTGTTGTAGACAAGTGTAAGAGAAAGGGACCTGGGGGTCCTAGTGGACAGCAGGATGACTATGAGCCAGCAGTGTGCTGTTGTGGCCAAGAGGGCCAACAGAATCCTGGGGGTTGGGGGGATCAGAAAGAAGGTGGTTAGCAGATGGAGAGAGGTTCTTCTCCCCCTCTATTCTGCACTAGTGCAGCTGCATCTGGAGTATTGTGTCCAGTTCTGGACCCCTCAGTTCAAGAAGGACACAGAGCTGCTGGAGGGTGTCCAGCGTAGAGCATGTGAGAGGTGGGTGTCAGGACGATAGAGCCAGGCTCTTCTCAAGATAGGCTCTTCTAGTGATAGAACAAGGGGCAATGGGTGCAAGCTGGAACATAGGAGGTTCCATGCAAATATCAGAACTTCTTCCCAGTGAGGGTAACAGAGCATTGGAACAGGCTGCCCAGGGGGTTGTGGAGTCTCCTTCTCTGGAGACATTCAAGACCCTCCAGGATGTGTTCCTGTGTGACATGGTCTAGATGGTCCTGCTGTGGCAGGGGGATTGGGCTAAATGATCTTTCAAGGTCCTTTCTGATCCCTAATGATTCTATGATTCTATGATTCTAATTGTGCTGATTTTGAGAGGATAATTTTGATCTTAACTTGCTCACTCCCACATCAGAAAGTTCAGGCAAGGAAAACGTCATCTTCTTTTTTTGCCCCTCCATTACATTGTTTTGATATAAGAAAATAGTGATCTACCTTTAGTTGAGATGAGAGCTGCTTCACTTTGTTCACTTGTTCCAAAAGAGTTGACAGCCCTCAGGTAGAAGAAATAGTTCACATTGGGCTCCAGGGATACTTTCAGTTCAGGTCTCTTTATACCAGTAAAAGATCTGAAAATTTTGAAGATTTTCATACATGAAACCCATACATATCCACACCAGGAAGAACTAACATATGCAAACAGCCAAGCAACCTAATAGCATTGCTGACTACTGGAACAACAGGCATGATGGAGAAATCCCTGTATTCAAAAACAACTGTGTTATGTAGGAGCTTCAGCATTTCATTTGAGGGATCCTCTGTGCTGTTTCTGACAAATATTGAAGCTTTGTTCCTGTTCCACCTTTTCATTCAGTGCAGTCATTACTGTTACTTTACATTCATTTTGCAGCATACGTCACCACACAAAACACAAGCAGCACAGATTCAAAGTCTTATCTGCCTATTGTGAATAAGCTTCTGAAATAAAAACAGAAACCTTTGGATTAATTCAGTTGCATGACAGTGAATGCACTTGTTGGGTTGCACTGTCTGGGCACACGTTCAAGATACAAAAGAATGTACGTGGACATCGCACAAGAACTACATGCTTGTTATGATCTCCTCACTCACAAACTGTTTGTCAACAAAATCTTGGCTCAGCCTCCTTCACAGCACTCTACCAGGCTGGTTTTGCACAAGGCAGCAGCAGGGCAACAGTGCCCTGCTCTGACTAAGTCTTCCCTTTGTGGTGCCTCGAAAGCTCCATCCCTCATGTCCTCATCATACTTTGACATGTTGCCAAAAAGCAAGAGTCAGCACCCGCTTAACCTGCTTCACATGTGCTTCAAAGTGCCAGTGGAAGTATTTTGGACAGCTAGAAAGATGCCAATGTTTTCTCTATTGTCAGGAGTGTGAAAGACAGTCTTAACCAATTCTCATACACTGGATTCTGATTTTTGTCATTTTTGCCATGTACAATAATGACAGCACCAGATGATATATACCCACTACAGTATATGCCTGCAGGTAAGGATTGCTTAGGTATAAAGCAGAAAATTTCCTCTGAAAAATGGTTGTAGGAATCTTTAAGGCAATCTTGGAGAGCGTGCAAAGCACTTTCCCTAACACCTCAGGTTTGAGAGCAGAGCCCAGGATGGTCTGCCTCCTGCTAGATTAAATAAATTACCTTTTCCAGCTAATTACTGTGACCCTGGAGGAGGTTGGACAGCAAGTCAGCAGTCAGATTAGATCATTGCTGTTCATTTACAGCGACTGCTTTTCCACACATGTCCCACCAGAGAGCAGTACAATCTGAAGAATAACCAGTGCTCAGCTATCAACATTTTTCACATCCAGCTTCTGCTGCATTTATCAAATGAAGGGTACTCCCAAAGCCTTACACACACCAATTCCACACACATAGATCACTGTGTCTATGAGGATGGCATCCTGGGAAGAGACTGATGCATTATCCTTATAAGACTGTAGCAGGTATTTTATATGGACAGATGATATAAAAAGTGATTGAAAGCACAGAGGAAAGGCTCTGGGTGCTCCTATGATGTATTTTTTCAATTGCAAAGAATGTCAGAGAGTTTAGGGCTCTTGTGTGATCATCATGATGCCATGCTACCTTTGGGTAATGTGCTACGTTAATGCTGGAACTGATGCAGTAAACAGAAGTGGATTGCTCAAACATAATTAACTTCACCTCTGTGACTAACTGAAGCCTGGACCACAAGAGCACTTCAGCAAAGCACTGGGTGTTTGGCAGGCTGGTCAATGCATACTGAGACATTCCAGGAATATGTGCTACCTGATTAGTTGCTTGATGAGAAACTGACCAAGTATAGGAGATAAAAAGTGAAGATGGGTGAAAGAGAAGTATGAGAATGAAACAATTGTGTGGAGGAAAATATAAAAGATGTAAAAGGAAAACCAGGAGGAAAGCAGAAGCAGGAGCAAAGGTGTAGGCCTTTGAAGAAATTTGATCATACTTCCTATACATGTCTCACCCTACCTATTCCTTAAAACCACCATCTTGACATCTTCTATGTGAATATGACACACAGACAAACAGAAAGAAGTTTTGAGCAAATAGTTACAAGTGAGATGGACAGTGTGCTAAGCTACTTGTCAAAAGCATGCCTTAAGCACAGTGATGCCATGTATATGGCTCCTTGTATCTTCTGGGAAATGCCGGAAGTCAGCATCCTTCGAAAGAGATCTTCTTTTCTGCTGTGTGCTATTCAATGGACAATTAATAAAATGTAAAATTGTTTCTAAACCTAAGTAGATAGGCATGTTCTAGTATGACAAGAAGACCTGGGGCATTCATATTCTGGAACCTGGGTATTAAGAGAAGATTTGGGGTCCAGGCAATTGTACAATAGGGAAAGCCATCAAAGTTCAGATTTGGGCCTCTTTAAAATCTGAAAGTCCTCAAATCAGAATTTGCTTGCATGTTTAAATCTGGGAGCACTAGTTTGCCTCTTTTCAGTTGTGATAATGAGATACAAAGTCTAGACTTGAAGCAGGTCTATTCAGTAAAACACTGATCAGATTTTTTGAATAGCATTGTCTGCTTGTTAATCGATTTTAGTCAGCTTTAAACTGCCCAAGAAGAAGAGCCCATAATTTTTAGCTGCAATTAAGGCTTTAAAACTGTCTTGCTGCTGTTAACTTATGAAAGAGAATATATCAACACGAAGAAATTTCATTTACATACTCTAAACTAGGTTCAGGCTACTGCCTCGCCTGCTGCCTAGAGGATAGGTGAATACTGAGTGCTTCCCAGCAGTCTCTGTATTTTGTCATGTTTCAGGTTGACCCTGTAACAAGTGATAAAAAGGCAAGGATGAGAAAAAAGTATGATTACTGCTTAGCTTGCAGCACACAGACCATATGTAGCAGAAAGGAAAATACATCATGATTGTTTTGGGGAATGCCTGAAACAAATGCTGTTAGATCTTTCTCAAGTTCACCTCAAGTACTGAACTGTGTAATTTTGGTAATGGAAGTAAAACAAATCCACCTACATTTCTAACATCAGCTATTTTCTAGTTTATATCTGCCCACTTCACAGCTGATTGGAAATGTCACAACTTTATTATGTATAAGGTATCATACCCTTTACTAGAAATGTTATCATATTTATGTTGCATCCACAACATCTTTGTATCATGATACAAAATTAACTGCACAGAAGTTCAGGAAACACTTGAAATTAAATATTTTAAGCATTCTCTCTGATTCCCTGTCTTTATAAGAGGAATCTTGAAGTCTCAATATCAAGTCTCCAAATTTGAGGCTCATACTATTCGAAGAACAGAAAGGAGTTACAAGTTCTTTCACCTTTATAATACCAACTATTTATGTAGTAGTAGCTCACCTTGGTGGAGAGGATGACACTAAGTGTATTCCATTCTTATGAACTCACCATATACTGTACTAATTTTTGCTTTCCTGAGTCTTACAGATTTCTCATGATATGATACATGGTTTCCATCTGAACAGCCCACATACCTAATCCCTGGACTACATTTTTTGCAGTATTCCATCTTCCACCCACACCTCCACTGACTTCTTGACACAGAGAGGCTGAATGGTAAGAAAATAGAGTTTTGGAAGCAGAAAGAAGCATTTCAAAGCCTCATAAAGATTCTAGAAAAATAATTAACCTGGGAAGGACACTTAAAAACACAGCAACAGACCATTGACTCACTGTTACAGAAAACTTAAGATGGTTTTATATGAAACCATGGCCCTCAGATGGCAAGATGGCAAAAAGAGAGAACCCTGAGGGGAAAAACACAGAAGTTGTTTTTTTTAAACAGTACTTAGAAGAAAATTTTTAATGACAATTTATTTCCAGGTGTGCTTAAATTTTTTTCCCAGGGAGCTGACACAGCTCCAGAACTGGTCCATGAAGATATTCTAAAGTTGTCTAGCCTACTGGTACTAGGTGGCCTTGCTTGAGCAGGAGAGTTAGACCAGACGACTTTCAAAACTTCCTTCCAATCTCAGCTATCCTATGTTTTTGTGACATCTGAACACTACAGAAGGCCAGTCTAGACCAGGGGCTCCACACACATCTCTGGCTGTTCAGTGGGGGGCATTTCTTCCTGCCAGTCCCTTTGATGACATTCCTTGCCTTAGGTGAGCTCTCCCAGAATTACATCTTTAAAGGTAGCCTTTCAGTATGGGATGTGCTACTTTCTCTAGGACTTTCCTTGAATGTCCTGACCCAAACTCTGCTTTCATACTGTGCTCTCAGCAACAGTTGTATGAATTAAGAAACATGCTGAGAAACAACACTTAAACTCTCACCCAGGTGCTGGGAAATCATTCAGCAATAGAGTCTTCTCAGGTGTGAGAGGCACAGGCTGTCTGCCAATGGGCTCCACATTTGGCTGATCTCCAAGATGTGTGTTGCTCAGAAAACTCATGGGTGACAAATTCCAAGCTTTCAAGGAAAGCAACTGGAAGAAACTACAGCACCTCAAGGTCCAAACACTGGTGTGCATAAAGACACAGTTTTATTCCACCTTATATAGGTATTTGACATGGATCTTTAAGCTCTCTACAGGTACTTCCAGAAGGTAAGCTTCTCATTACATCACTAACTTGCATCTTAGGGGCCTTTTATGGAAGCAATTACAGTATGCTCCATCTACCAGCAGACTCTTTTTCCTTTGGCTTTATTTAAAGAATTACACAGAAACAAAAACACTAAAAACTCTAATTTCCATTACTGAAACATCTGGTGCCATCAGTATCATCCCATATCAATCATGGGTTGCTTTTTGAAAAAGAATAAAAGGGCCTTTCTTTGATGGAAAACACACGGTAAAAGATGGTCTTTGGCATTGTATAAAGAGATCAGAGTCCTTCTTACAAACACAGAAATATAAACTACAGCAATTTTCTGACAATTTTTGACTTTGTTATGTAGGAATTTTTTGCACTTGTCACATCCTACGGTTGTATCTTACTGGGACAGTGTCTGCCCATGAGGAGGCCAAAAAGGCAAAAGTGGCTAAGTATAATTATAAACCTGTTAGATTTTGCACAAGGTCACTTGAGAAAAGGAATGGGTCAGTTCTGGCAGCTTCTTGCTGCAGTTATCACCACAAAAGCACATGGATTGGTGCTATCAACATTTCACTCACTGATTACAGAAACTGACACATATTGTGATTCAGTTTTGAGAAAGAGGCAATTGCAGTTTACAACAAAGAAACTCAAGGGGAAATGCACAGAACTAGTTCTGGGAGCAGCAACATTATTCCTGACCAACAGTGACTTTGGCAGGTTGACAAGGACCTTATAGCCTCATGAAATATATATTAAACAGAGCAGGTCATGGCTGCTTTCTGAGAGAAAGGAGTACGGAGCAAGACCTCTCTTACATTCCATTATTGCAGCACACTGGTACTGTGTGAAAATAAGATCTGCAAACCCTGTAGAAATTATGTATTTCAAGTTTTCCCCTACTTATGCAAGAAGCAAAGCACAGTCTGTCATACTTGTCCACTTCACTAGTTTTGACTGTTGGAGGTGGAACTCTTACTCTTTGCCACATTTCCATGGAGTTAGTGTGTACTTTTTGAACTTCACCCTGGGTGAAGACCCTAGTCACAGTATCACAGTATCACAGTAATGATGAGGCTGGAAAAGACCTTAAAGATCATCCAGTCCAACCTAAACCAACCAAGTAAACCTAACATCTAACATCTAGATCATGCCACTCAGCACTTCATCCAGCCTAACCTTAAACACCTCCAGAGACAGTGACTCAACCACCTCTGTGGGCAGCCCGTTCCAAAATCTGATCACTCTTTCAGTAAAAAACCTTTTCCTAATGTCAAGTCTAAACCTCCCCCGATGGAGCTTAAGACTGTGACCCCTTGTCCTGTCTCCAGTGTCCAGGGAGAAAAGACCGACCCCCGCCTGACCATAACCACCTTTTAGGTTTTTGCTTTTAGCAATAAGGTCACCCCTGAGCCTCCTCTTTGCCAGGCTAAACAGACCCAGCTCCATCAGCCTCTCCTCGTAGGGCTTACCTTCCAGCCCCTTTACCATTCTAGCTGGTCTTCTCTGGACTTGTTCCAGCACCTTGACATCCTTCCTAAACTGA
>VZRI01004711.1:122329-153095 GCA_013397515.1 Upupa epops
AGAGGCAAAGGAGGCATTAAGTACCTCTGCCTTTTCCTCATCTCTAGTTACTAAATTTCCCCCCATGTCCAGTAAGGAGTGGAAGTTATTACTACCCCTCTTTTTTTCATTGATATATTTATAAAAGGTCTCAGGAGGTGAAGAAGTGCATCACTGTGAGAGAGACCTCTGGTGCTGGAGTGTGTCCAAACAAGGGCAATTAGCTGGTGAAGGATCTAGAACACAAGTCTTACGAGTATTGGCTGATGGAACTGGGGTTGTTTAACCTGGAGAAAAGAAGACTGAAGGGAGATCTTATTGCTCATCCTGTGAAGGGATGTTGTAGTGTAGTGAGGGTTGTTCTCATCTTCCAAGTAAAAAGCAACAGGACAAGAAAAAATGGCCTCAAGCTGCATCATCTGAGGTTTAGACTGGACATTAGGAAAAATATATTTTCAGAAAGGGTTATCAAGCATTGGAAAAGACTGCGCAGGGAAGTGGTGTTGTTACCATCCCTGGAGGTATATGAAAGACCTGTAGATGTGATTCTTAACATATTTTTCATAGGTTCACAGGTTTGGAAGAGACTGCAGGGATCATCTAGTCCAATCTCTTAAAGCAGCGTATACTTTAAATGAGCTGGCCCAGAGCCCTATCAAGCTGAGCCTTAAAATGGTCTGAAGTAGAGCAATCCACTGCTTTCCTTGGAAGACCATTCCACTGTCTAATTGCTATCATTGTGAAAAACTTCCCTCTGAAATCCAGTCAGAATCTCTCCTGGAGCAACTTCTAACCATTCGCCTTTGTCTTTTTTACATGATTCTTTGTGAAAAGGGAGCCTCCATCCTCCTGGTAGCCATCCTTAATGTACTGGAGCATCACAATAAGGTCCTCCCTGAGCCTTCTCTTCTCAAAGCTGAACAGACCCAGTTGTCTCAGTCTTTGTTCATATGGGAGGACTTCCAGTCCCCTAATCACTCTGGTCATCCTTCTCTAGACCCTCTCCAGTCTATCAGCATCTTTTTTGTGTAGCGAGGATCAAAACTGAAGGCAATACTCAAGGTGTACTCTGGACCAGCGCTGACCAGAGTAGCAAGATAGCATCCTTTTATCAGTGGATCTGGCAGTATTGGGTTAATGGTTGCACTGGATCTTAAAGTGTAGTTTGGTCTTTTCCAGCCTAAAAGATTTACAGTTCTAAGATGAAATCAGCTGTGGTGAGTTTTTTGCACAGAGTCTTGTTTGGCAAGTTGCACCTTCACTTTCCTAAGCTACTCAGATCATATCTGTATTTTCATGGAGTATTGTTGCCAGTGTTTTTTAAAAAACAAACAGACAAACAAACAAACCCTAAGGACATACAGAACACCACATATTTTTCTCTGCATTTTAACATAATGCATAGCTTCATGGCTCAGTGGTTTCTGCATCTCTTCTTTGCCTTCTCCTCTACATATCACAGACAGAACATAGAGGAAATCAGAAAGGGTCTGCTATGAGCAGACTCCACTTCCTTTTAAAAAGATGCTCTTTGGATTGCTCTTTGACCCTTATGGCATGCCTGCACAGCTGAGCAGCACTGAGCTCAGCTGTACTTTGGGAGGAATCTGGCCGTATATCTGGACAACCCAGATGGGTCACCAGTACTACTGAAACACACATATCACCCTGGCTATGCCCCAAGCCAGCTCCTGTCTTGTTCACTACAAAGCAGAGAGCAAAGTGGGCCAGGGTCTTCCATCCTACTCCTTACCACGGGGCTCAACTGCCCTGCCATGCCCTGCTCACAGCTATGGCAGCTGTGGAACAGCACTTGCTTCCCTGTCCAGCACAGCCCTGAAATTTCTGGCTGATTGCAAACAGCACAGTATCTCCAGGGTTTAGATTCCAAATGCAAATGATTGCCAGGTTAAGAAGAATGAAAAGGAAGTATTTTTATGTTTTAGTCTAATCTCATAGATTAGTCCATCCTGTGAGTTCCTCAGCACACAGAAGCAGATTTCTTCCTCTCACAGCTGAAGGCAGAATAATCTCTTGCATAACAATTCGAAGTCTAGGAGACAGTTGTTAGTGACGCTTGAACCACACCACTGACCTGAGACCCTCTCCTTCTGGTGAGTGCTGTCGACAGTACTCCAGGGTAAAGGACTCCACTGACATCAAGTCAACATGCCAGCGGATGGTGGCTATGTCCCAACACACTGTGCAGTCCTCAGCCTTGATGGTGGGGATGGCGGGTGCTGGGGACATAAGGACATGTTAGATGTGATGCAAGGAGGGTACTCACAGTCGATGCTGTTTGGGGGGTGGGGGGGAGGTGTTGTTTTTGAGGGAAAGGAAAATTCACTTCCTCAAACCCCCACAGACTATTTAGTTTCCCACCCAACAGTGAACTTCTGCTTGCTTGTGAACTTCTGCTTGCTTATGTTTTCCTGGCAGGGGGCTTCCTTACGAGAAAAAATGGCCATGCTGCTGAAGTCACCATGAATATTTGTGAATTTCTGCACATCATTAGAATACCTGCATAGGTTTTCAAGCTTTTCCTCTAGCACACTTTCTTCAAGGTGTAGATCAACAAGGCAGTAAAGCCTACAGTTCTCTCTGCATCACTTCAGCCCTATCCTTAGCAGCCCCTGCATGAGCTGCATCACAAACAGATGTGCTTCTGCAGAACTGACAGGGAGATGCTGACTTTCTGCTTAATTATGTCTTGTTTATTTTTGCAATGTTAAAATTTGCTCTTGTAATTTCTCTTTTTTAGAGCCTCGGTGTTTAAGAACCACAGGCCCGTGTACAAGAGAGAAAACAGAACATAAAATAGTGCACTGAATGCAAGTAATCAAAAGCTATTGTGTGAAATTGCACATCTGACATCACAGGCTGAAAATGGATTACTGGTATTCTACTTGGCTTTTTCCCTTTCCAGGGAATAGCAACAAAAATGAACTTTACAACTTGTTGAAAATCATATAAACAGTCTTAAAGCCAACAGTTAAAAGGAAGATAATTAATTTTAAAGAGGACATAAAGAGTTATTTTGCTCTTAAAAGGATTGCGTTCCAAACAGGAAACCTAAGACAGAAATAGAAAATAAACAATTTAATGGCAAGATAATCTTGTAGAAGTGCAACCAGCTTTTCAGATATTCTGTTTTATAAGTAAAGTAATTCATTATTAGTCAAAAAAGGGAAGAAAAATACCACCCATAAGTATGTATCAGTTTCTTAGTTTAGTGAAAATCAGGAGGTTAGCAGTTCAGGTTAAGATGCCCTTGCTGGTTCAATAATCTAGCTTTTATCATAATGGTGATAAATCTATTAGCTTTAGCACTAGGCCTGTAACTCTTGTCTGATGTGTTTCATTATTGTCTAGTTTCCAATGTTTCTGTTCCTAAAAAATTTAAAATTAAAATCCTCTAATATCTGCATTCAGCAACTGAAGCTCACACTGGCGTTCCTGCCTGTGGAAACAGTATGTCACAAGACACAGGTCTTGGGTTCTTATAATTCAAAATGATCTGTCTGAAGAGTAGACTGAGTGAACATACTATAAGAAGTTGTTACTGTGCTTTAGAGATACCCTAAAGATTAACTGCAGCTAGAGTATGTATGTATGATTTTTCTCACAGTATTTCAGCATCTTATAAGAAGCAAAGATCCCAAAACTCTCACTGTGTCCCTCAGATACAGGGTTTAAATCTCATAGATCTTGAACAACAGAAGAAAGGGCACTCACTTCCATGACTTTAGCTTTGCAGAGAGCCTTGATCTGAGGATCAGAGTGAAACAGACAGGACTTTCCCTATCAGAAAGCAAAACTTGGAAGCAAGTGTGTTCCCAAGGGGAGGGCAAGCTGTGAGTTTGGGAGGTGGATGAGCAGGAGACAGGAGGTGCTGGGGGGATGCTGCAGCAGCACCTGCCTGTGTTCCCCACAATTCCTCAGGCCAGCTGCCACCTCCATGGATGCAATCCCAAGGTTCCCAGCACTTGGAAGAGGCAGAGCTTTGATCCACCATAAATGCTTTTGTTCCTGTAACTGCATATGCTGGCAAATTATTATCTTGTATATACCAACTTTTAACCTGAATTACTAAAAAACAAACTCTAAATTCTTGTTTCTGAGTTCATTAGGCTACTTGAAGAATCAAAGTATCTAGCTTTATATCAAAGTGGCCAGGCTCTGAAGAACTGTTGCTCATCAGTGTCCCCACAAGTCCATGTGGGGCTCCAGAGGCAGTTCACCTTAGCTTGAAGGAAGGTACTTAATGAGCTGTTATTTGATCTAGTTTGATGAAGACCAAAGGAAGGTCTCAAAGACTTGAGGAAATTAACTTCTTCAGAAGGCTGCAGTCTTGGGAAAAATAATGGTAAGCCGGATGCCAGAAGGCAAAGCCTGTTCTTAGAAATTACTAATTTAAAGAGAGAGAAGATTTAAATAATTATTTAAAATAATGATTTATTAGTGAGTAATAACTCATTATTATTTGACCGTTTTGCAGGAATTATGCACCATGATGACCGTTAGAGGGTTGAGGCCATAAAATTTTAATTTCTATTCTATTATTATTTTTATGATATCATATTATATACTTAATATATTATATAATTATAATTTACCTATTATTCAGTTATAAATAGTACTGGAATTCTCTGGAATATAATCTTTGTGAAAAACATGGATAGCAAATTCAATATCCAGGAGATTTATAAAAAAATCTGTAATCTAAGTAATTAAGCAAAAGTCTTGAAGCTGGGGTTGCTGCCAAGTTATTTAAACAGTACACTCAGTATTATACAGAGTTATTTCACTAAGAAAGCATTAAATATCCATGTCTGTATTTTTTGATTGCAAAAATAGTCTGGCCAGAGGGCCCCAAACCTGAGTTACTTCACCTTCCTTGTAATTCAAGAAGCAATAGTTTTGTTAATACATATTACTGAAGAAATTAAAGCTTAAAAAATTAATCAGTCAAAGATGCTCATTAGCAATGCTTGTCTAATTGCCTAACCTAATTTATACCACTTAAACACCAGCAGAACCTCTCAGCCATGCTTGAGATTTGTCCCCCATGGGGATAGACACAGCATGTGATCTCAGGTCTGAGCTATTACTTCAATTCAATGCAACATAGATATATTGATGAGAATGGCAGAGAGGCAAAAAATGCAGCTATTGCCTCCATTTTCCACAGGAGAAGCAGCAGTACTGAACATCTGGGTGGCTTTCCCAGAGTTTGCAAGGAGCACTGCAGCACACCCAGAAGAGAGATTCATAATGTGCTGCCCCAGTGCCCCAGGCAGAAGAGTGTAAACATGGAGACATGAATGCCCTCAAGATTCCTTCCAAGTGCTGCAATGCTGATGTCTCTTGGCAGGAAGGGAAACAACTATGAGTTGCTGCTACATGCTAAATGGGCTAAACAAAGTGTTTTCTCCTGTTTCTGTAACACAACGGACAAGACTTGGTCTAAGGATGTGAAGCTTATAAGACTCAAACGCCAAAATATGTACATACCTGTTTTAAAAATGGCTTTTTCACTGGGTAAGCTACAACCTGTGCTGTTCACAGCCATGACCCACACACTGTAGCTGCGATCTGGCTCCAGGTCCTCCAAAATGCAGTGGCTCTCTTTCACCGTCACTCTATACTCTTCCACCAAAGCTAGGAGGAACACAGACACACACACACGGGACGTCATGCTGATGGTAAGCCCTGCAACTGTGTCTCTATGCTAAAATATTTAAACCAGTCAATTAAAAAAAATCTTGAAAGCATCATTAACCCAGACATATTTAACTCTGCCAAAGTTTTGCCCGAAAGTTCAGTGGTCTCAAACCCCACTCATGGCAAGGGTAGATTATGGCCCTCAGTCCTACTGAGGACTAGATCGCAAATTTGAAACATACCGTCAAAGTACATCAACCTTTGGTTCACATCTGTATAACATTTCTCATAATTGACTTTATGGACTTTATGGACTGTATATTACCTATTATAAAAAGCCTTTAGCATCCTTTAGCATACACATACACACAAACATACACACATAAACACACGGACTGTGTAGATCCCAGATGCTCAAAGGGACTTCATGGCCAGTCTGAGCATTTTAATGAATGAGCATTTCAATTCTCCTTTCTCACATTAGTAATTAACAATTGAAATATTTTAATGTAATGTTAAGCAAAAGAAATCTTTGTTTACATGTGGAAATACTGTGGAAATGCTGATTATCTTTTCCTGTCGTGTTTTGTTATTGGGATATATTTCTGCATACAGAGCCCTAAAAGGCAAATGAAGTTCATCCCTTTGTGAGCTCAGTCTGCACTCCTCATCAGTATCGATGGGGTAGAATTAAGTTCTTTGAAGTTCAGACCACTTCATGGAAGAGTACCCATACAGTGATGTTGCTACTTCTCCACAAACATCTGCCCTTCACTTTACAGACCATAGTATTTATCTTGCATTTTTGGGGATGAAAGGGAGGAGAAGAAATGGTCTCTACCTCACTCTCTTCTCCACCCTTACCTACCCTTCGTTCTATGTATGATGCCTTCACAACCTGTGAAGGTTCTCTCTGCAACCTAAGCCCTTCCCTGTTCCTTGTCTCTTTCAGACAAGAGCAGAAAGGACTCCTGTCATTGTAAAAGCAAGACCTTACACACCTCCTGCATCTTTGCCGGTTTGTGGCTCCTCCATACAGTAGACCTGAAAGCAGTCAATGGCATCTCCGTCATTCACAGTCCAGTAGATAGCAATGGAGGTGCTGGTGGCTGAGTTTCGTTCCTGAGGTACAACAGTTGGTGTCTGTGGAACTGAGAAGAAAGTCTCCTGTTGTTATTCACACACATGTATTTCCAGTCCTACTGAGTAATGAGGTAACCTAGCTCATGAGGTAATGATGTAACCTCGTTGCTTATTTATTTCCATAGATTATGTACGGCAAGTACATGGAATACTGGTGCAGTTTTAGAACAATAGGTTCTCCTAAACTAGGAGCAAGAAGAAGTAATTCCTCAGTGTTGGAATCTGTCCATTTCTCTCACAAACTGGACAAAATAAGTGCTAACACTGGCCCACCTGAACCCAGCGCAAAGTATGTGTCCATACCCTGCCCAGCTGTTGGAGTTCTTTCCCATGGGGCAGGAACATCATGCGAGCAAGTCATGGCACAGCATTTGTTTCTGGCCTCCAGGAGGAAGGCTCACAAGGTTTTGGCAATCCTGGACAGAGAGAGCTGTCATACAACTTCAGCAATTCTTGTCTTTTCTCCAAGAGACCTGATCCCTTCAATCACAGGAAGACACTCTAGCTCTTTGTTCCATTCTGAGGAACGTGTACTAATGAAACAAAAAGAGACTCCTGATACTTTGGACCACTTCCTCATAAAGGCCAGAAGGCTCTTAATCCTAATGCAGGCTCTTTTGGATGACCACTTTCTCCATTAACTGATCTTGTCTTGTGCATGGGCACAAGAGTATGGGACACCCTCTGAAGAGGATGCCTCTGATGGCTCTGAAAGCACTTGTTTGTGGCAAACAGCACATGATAGCTCACTGGTGGGAAGACAGAACTGGCAGAAGAAGATACCTCCTCCTGAAACAGATGTACATAGCTGAACCCAGAAAGGTGGGCTGAGCAGATGACCGGGCACACCAGGAAGCGACTCAAATCCACTGACACCAGCAGAGATGTATTTTTGGCAAAGGAAGGCTCTAACAGCACCAGGGAGCAGGAGGAATCCTGCAGCCCTGCCTAGAGATGGACTTCTATTGCAGGTGCACAACTAGGAGCTCCTGTCTGGTGTGATCATTTTCCCTACAAATCCAGTGGACAGAGAATCCCTTGGTGCACAGGTGAAACTGAGGTCTGCCAAAGCACCTGAACCCCATGGGATAACCAAGAGCATTCCTCACATGGAGTGTTTCAAGGACCTCCAAGGCTCTCCACATTTCATATAAATTTTGTCTCTTGATCAGCAGACCCATCCTTGATGAGATATTGTTTGCCTCTAGGATTATAGCTTAAAAGAGAGCGAGGGAAAAGAAAGAAAAAGAAAAGCCCCCAAAGATGTTCATTGTTAAAGTGATTGCAGGGAACAAAAATATATGGTTCTATTTCTTCACCCAGTAAATTACCATATTGCATGAATTCTCTTAGAATTTCAGCAGAAAGCTTTTGCTTTTTTCAGTTATCTTCACAGTAATGATGCTAATCCCCTGTGGCATGCACAAGGCAAATGCAGATGCTGGCTGTTTCCTTATGATTTATAGAGAGCTACCAGTACAGAGGGATTACATCTGCTTTCCTTTGAAAAAAATTATCCCTCTCATAGCTAAAATTTATCTGCATTTTGTTTTTTGACATAATCTCATGTTGGTCATCTTTAGGAAAAGACTTTCTTTCTGTGGACCACTGGGGAAACCGGCTTTTATTTTTTCCTGCAAAGTTGCCTAGAAACTGCTATTTATGATCACAGAACCCCCACAATTGCAAGTTTTATTAAGCCAGGTTTGAACATCAGCAAGCTTCATGAATGAAACTTCTGAAAAAAAACCCCTACAACCACAAACCAATTTAAAGATAAAAAATCAGTTTGGTACCATTGAAAAACATTTGATTTCTAATTAACTTTACCATAATATGAACAAAACCTTTCAAAGAAACTAATTCCAAATCAAGAAACTGAACTATTCCTCTCAGGAATGTATATAGAAGTGCTAGATCCTTTAAAAATGATTTTTAGTAAAAAAAAATTGTGTAGTTGTGCCAAAATTTTACTAAATTGTATTTTTTCGGAAGAAAAGCATGACATTTCCTCATCAGTTCAGGTTCCAGTGAAATGCTGTGATGCCAGGAATTTGTTTAACCATGCCACCTAATGTCCACAGCCCCCAGAAGGAAAGAATAATAATCTCAAATGTTTTATTGATATTTATCCCTTTCCAATCTAATGAAAATTTGCATTCACTTGGTTGTGGACTTGAAGAAGGACAGCAGAATCTCCGTGGCTTTAAAGGTAGACTGTTACAGTCAGCGAAGGTATAAATAAACTTAAAGATAGAGAGTATCAGTGTACTGGCATAATGGGGCAGTACTCATGGTAGGCTTAAGAAATAATTTAAAAAAATTAACTTATTCCCAGTGTTCTTGCAGAAAAGCTTGGGTTTCAATATGCTCCACATCATGCTGCAAGGGAGTTTTATGCTAATGTGTTTTTTAATGGGGGCGGTTTACATGAAAGGAAGAAGAATTTGACGGCGAAAGGCATTTCATTAGTGGAGGAAATATTTGTAAATTAAGGCCATTTTGAAAGACACATGTTTCTGAATTGGTGAAAATAAAGTTGTACAAAATTATTCAAGAAAAGAAAAATGCTTTCTAAAGGAAAAAAAATATGTCAGTTAGAGAAACATGGCAAATTCACATGTATTTAATCAAATGGCTTCAGTCAAAAAAAAAATCTGAGAGTTTCTGAAATTTGCTTCCAGTATCGGGCAAATAATATACTGAAGGCATTAAACTTCCAATAAAGTTTCATGTAGACATTTACCTATATCTTCCTTCAAAGAAAGGTATAATCTTGGGTGAAGAAAAATAGTATTTTTTGTCTATTGCTAACCAAAGTAAAAATCACAACAGCAATTGAAATATTTTGTAGCAGAAGTAAAGAATGAAAACCAGCTATTTTAGAAAGAGAGAGAGAGAGAAGAAGGTGCACAGGGTGAGAAGATGTGACGATCACATGCTAGTGGCCAGTCAATCATTTCCAGTTTGTCAAAGCAAACTGATCTGGAACCATTTTGTGTTCAGCAAACACTGCACCCAATGCTAATCAAACAGCACAGGGGATCTCAGCATTTTAGGGGAAAAACCTGTTGGAGTGATGTTTGGGGAAAGGAAGTACAGCATGATAAAATAATTCTGTCCTTCTGGATGACCTAGTCTTTAAATAGAGTGTGGGAGGCAAGAATGGCTGCATTAATTTGGTCTCCAATAGGAACGAAACCAAAACATATTTGCCCCACTAAGTTAACTCTGACTGAAAAGAGGGTTACAAAAGAGTGATTTGAATTTGATGTCCTAAAAATGACACACAGATAACACTGCACAGACAAATGCTTGTCTAGGTCAGCAGAAGTAGTGGTGTGAAGAAGAGAAATGGTCTCCCCACAGTGACACTGCTGAGTCTGTGCAGGACAGTACTTCTCTGCTGTCACATCAGGCAACTTAAGGAAATCAACACCTTGCTCCAGTGCTCAGGGACCAAACAAGTGAAGTGGCTGTGCTTGAAAAGCCAGAGAATAACTGCAACAGTGACTATGACAGCAAGATGCAAGACCCCTACATAAACCTCTTTAGAAGAACCATTTAAGTGGGGTTCTGTTCAAAGTAAAATGAATCCACAAATTGGTGCTGACAATCTCTTTATGGGCAGCTGTCCAGCCCCAGCATATCTCTATAGCTATATGAACAGGCAGAGCAGAAAGTCCATACAGCCAGTTTTTTTAAGGGCATGAAACACCAGGTAGAGATGAATCATCTTTATTGTGCTCTCTGCAGCTGTTTCCAGCTACAGTTAACCACTTTCCCTTCACATCCCATGGGGGTTTCAGGTGCCTCTGTCATTCATAAGGCACAAGCCGAATGACCTTGGCCATCAGCCAGCCTCCTGCTCTCCTCCTCGCATCAGCCACATTAGGGCTGCCCCTCTCAGAGGAAAGAAGCTCCAGAGATTCTTCAATTTGCCTGTCCCTGTCTGCAAGGAAAGAGCAATTTGTATAACTATTTTCAGACAGAAACCTTCTCCTAGTCTTTGATACAACTATCTGAAAGCATGAAAGAATCTTTGACTCTAGTACTTTTCCCTCAGTTGCTTATCTTAGTGTCCTACTATAAACCAAACATTTGTGCACAATTAGACTTCATTTTACATTAATCCCTGATTGCTAATTATATGGTTTGCAAATTTATGGTTCTCAAATTGGATCTGTTTTTAGCATCCTAAAATTTCCAAAGCATTGCCAAAATGTTAGCTTTTATAAAAACAATATTCATAAGTTCTTACCAGCCACATGTTTTAAGGATTGCTGGTTGCTTTGTCCTGGACTGTCCACGTAGTGCTCAAACAGTGAAAAAGTACTGGGCACCTTTTCTAAAGAGAGGGTAGTATCCATTGCAGAAAGTAGCCTATTGGAACAAAAACACAGAGCTGTCCAAATAAATCCCTAATGGTATCGCACAGTTTTCCAAAGGCCAGAAGCGAAGACCATGCAATGTATGCTTCCCCAAATATTTCCTGTGAACATTTAATGCATACCGCAATCTTGGATCGGGGCACAATGAGAGTGCACACGGTCTACATACACCTGTCCCATGGGAACGTGAAGATTTGAAGGTTACAAGCAAGCAAGCAAGATTCCCAGGACCACATAGGTTCAGACTCACTAATTGAGTGCTTTTGACAGTTACAGACCTTAGAGCTCAACTACAGCAGCTGACTCCAGAGATGTATTCTAAAGCAGCTGCTTGTGGCAACCACAAAAAAAAAAAGCAGCAGATAGATTTCACTTAATTAGTCCATATTTGCTGAGTTCATTATGTAAAGAAACTTAACATATTTTTGACTCTGAGGCAGAAGCAGCTTCAAAGAAGAAAGATTTTATTTTCCCAAGGCAGTTGGATTTTACTTTTCTCCCATTCTGTTTTTTCAGTCACCAAAGTAGCTAATTATGCATAATCTTAACAAAGTACAAAAATATAAAATAGACTTTTTCATAAAAAACATGCACGGATACATTCACTTCTTATTAGCACTTTAGCAAGTCAGATATTATTGAAGTACAGTAGTAACCAAACCCATGCATAAAATAGAATAAACTTCAAGTGTAGTGTATAAATTAATAAGGAGCTAGTATGCAGAAAGCCCTTGAGATTTGTTTTGCCCCAGTACATCTGCTCTATTCTTCTTATGCAATAGATGACAGGAAGGTACGTGTCACATTTTGACTCAGCAGGTGAGTCAAAATTGCAGTCTGCAAAAAAAACCCCTTATTTTGCTAATCAATAAGAACCATTAAGGGGTGTTTGTCACATTCTCCTCAGACAACCCTCCCGGGGTTGTAATTTGACCACTAACTAGAATCCTCATTTCATTGTTACAATCTAGTCCATGTTAGCAATTTTATCCCTATGATGGTAGAGGCTGCATTGGCAAGGGTACTCTGGCCAGGGAGGTGGGGAGGTCACCGTCCCTGAAGATGTTTAAGGAAAGAATAGATAGAACATTTCAGGTCATGGTCTACACGTCAGGGAATTTCATGCATTTACTGGTAGGTGCAGGATAGCCAGGATGCGGCAGCGGTGATGCACCAGCCCCCCTGACACACTCCAGGTTAGGCAGTGCCAGAGAGTTGTCTTACACGGGAAAACACTAGCTCATTCAAAATACGGAGATATGTTCAGAAATATAGTCCAGCAACCTAGCCATGTGAGTGACACTTTGCATTATATATACCCTTCCAGAGACCAGGCAAGTGAAAAAGAGCCAGACTAGTGAAAAAAGAACATGCCAATGATGTCTAAGAGATGGAAGCATCGCCAAATGCCTTTAGTATATATGTACATATGGAAAAACTATTTAAACATTCTATGAGTCCGGGAACGTACCCGCGTGGAGATTTAAAATGGAGTTGACATTTTAAAATGCTACTTGCTTAATTGATGTCATACAGAACATGAGCAGAACACTTAAAAACACTGTAGCAGAAAGTTGCAGCAAGTGTAAAACCTCTTCTCTTAATTTCATTATTTGCAATGTTTCTAAACATAGCTGTGAATTTTAGCACATGAGGTCAAAGCTTGCAAATATTAAGTGAAGCATCCAGCATGCTAGGAGCTAGTACTCACTACAGTGCCCTTAACCCGTACTTCATATACCTTTTATTCAATTCTTTAGAAGACTATAGGAGGAAAAAAAGAAATGTATTAACAGTTTTAAAATCCCTGAAGTTGTTGAAAAGCCACTCATGTAACAGTCTTGCTACTCTGTACAGACATGAAATACTCAGAACTTTATTGACTTGATGTTTTCTGGGATTCTGCTCATTCACACGAGGAGATAATTTGGTTCTTTGATAACATAGCACTTAAAAGCTCTGGCTCAGCAGGCTATTAGAGTCTACATCTTGTTCAGGGCTCCTAAGAGGTCAGTATTCAATATCCAGATGTAGTGACTGGGGCACACTCAAATACTTATTTAAACCAAGACTTTTAGAGAAAGGTATCACCTGCCTATTAAGAACACTTGAATCAAGATTCTGGCTAAAGTCTTCATACTACTAGAGGATGGGTGAGATCTGTACTCATGGAGTGAGAGTTTCTGATAATGTTTTCAGATAAAGTTTCCTGGCTCGTGGACAGAAAAGTTCCTGTCCTTTGTCATTGGCAGAAAGGGGCAGGGAATCTAATAGTTTTCACAGCCCTCAAAAGAATTTCAGATTGCAAAGTAATCTTTTTGCAAAAGCAGAGATTCAGTAATTCACAAAATTCAGGGAAACAAGCTCTCATTTTTGCCCATCCCAAAAAAGCCAGTCTAACACAGCATTTATACCAGGTGACAGGGTACTAAGACACCATGTATCTTGAACAGGACAGAAAGCTAAATAAAACTGCTGAGGGGCAGGAGTGCTTGTTTTTGGAAAGCTGTTCCATCTTGCATGAATAGTCAGTCTTTAGACAGTAATTTGAACTTTCAATTTCTATGCAACTTCCAGACTACATGCTAATTCTGTGATGGAAGATTATCATCCCAGAAATCCCAGCCCCTTCAAGATGGCTTTATAGAAGAGAAAGTGCCAGACATTACTTATGAACAAGTCTTGCAGCACAAGAACAATCTTGGAAAACCCAATCCTTTAATGGTTAACCTGCAAGACCCTCTGAAACCAGTTTACAGTTGATGATTGTAAGAGCTAGTTAACTCTGGTCACATTCAAAAGGGATGCTTTTTACATTCAGAAAGGACACAGGTGCAAACCTCACATAAACAACCTAAACTAAACTCTCACTGTTGTGGTTTAACCCCAGCCAGCAATGAAACACCACATGGCTTCTCACTGTTCTTCAGCAGTAAACATTTATTACAGCCTCAGTGCGTAACTACTGTCTGTGCCTGCTAATTTAAGGAAAAGCCACAAAAGCCCCACAATGCAACATCATGTTTTCTAAAATCATACTTTTTTGTTTCACCTTTATTTTTACAATTTTTAGTCCTTGGTAGTAGTTGATTCTAAATAAATCATTGGACTATCTTTTAGCCTTCTCTTCACAAAACAAAACAGAAGGATTTTAATGGTGTAAGCCACAGTTTCGTCCAGTGCCTCATCTTTGCAGGTCTCTCATGCCAAAGCCAAATGATCTAGCAGTTTCAGAGTGGAATAGCAATATTTAGCTATCTTTTTAAAAAAAACCCACACAACTGTGGTAAATTGTTCTTTCTCACCCTTAATACATACTTCAGTGGTGGGCTTAGTACTGTTAGGCTAATCATAGGATTCGTTGACTATAAAGGTCTTTTCCACCACAAACAATTCTACAGTTCTATAGTGTAAGTGCTTTCCTGTCTAACAACATAAAAGCCACATTATGAAAGCTATTTTTACTTACATTTAGGAAAACAAAGCCGTCTGCTTCTTCCATTTCTTTTACTGTTGTCTCCAGTGTTTCCTTTGCTGAATCAACAGTTTGTTGGAAATTAACCATCTGCTCATACAGATACTCCATTTTCATCTTCTTTACTTCCTCAAAGTTCTCCGATTTCTCATCATACTGTGCTACTACTTTCTTAAGCATCTCTTCATTCTGCTTTTCTAATAACTCTGCATTTTTCTTACAGTTTTTCTGCAAAATAAGAACAGATGTAAGTAGACCTGGAGAATAAGTTATAACACTTAATGAAGACACAGAGATTCTCAGTTATTACCCATACATGAGCCATGTACTAGACTGCTTCTGGCATTCTGACAATAATGACCTTTTTTTCTGTTAGCAAGCTCATCTGGGAGAAATAATGCTAGAGAAATACATTAAAAAACAATGGCAGGTATTTTACTTTGGTGTTAACGTTCACAATTAAACTTCTGTATTTAAGCACAGAGACAGGAAGTGTGACTACAAAATGGCTAAGATTCCATACTCAAAATTGAAATTAATACAGTCCTAGAGGCACAAGTACTTGGGCATAAAGAACTTAAGACACTGGGCAACTAATTTAAGTGCTTCACTCTGATTCTAAATAGAGATGCTAACTGTCAAATTTTTATAATCATGAAATGAGAGAGTTAAGGGAACTTTGTCCTCCAGTGCTCGACAGACATCACTTTGTAATAATGTGCAAAAAACCCAAACTATTTCTTCCTCTAAAGTTAAGACCTTCTTTGGGAGAGGCAAATCTGTGGACCAAGGAAACAGCCCATTTTAGCAGAAGCAATGGCATTACAAAACAAGGCAAGTACATGTTAAAAATAATTTTGTAGAGGGAAAGAAAACTAGTGTGATAAAACACTGGGCTTACCTCAACAGAGTTAAACAGCGATTCAATGTCACTCACAAACTCTTCAATCTTCATTGACTTTTCTTCCAGTGCTATTAGCAATACACTTAACTGATCCTGAAATTTAAAATATTTCAGTCTTTTTCTAAAAGTTTTGCATGTAGCTTATTTTGGTTAAATATGTTTGTTTTGCCATGAACCACCATTGAAACGATTGCTAAATTAAATTCAAGTATCACCCCGTTCTTCAAAGACAAGCACAGAAATAGCAACTAGAACAGTCACAAAACTGTTTCCAAACCAAAAAAAAACTGAGCTCAGTTTGAGAAGCTGCTGAGTGCCTATACAAGTTGTTGAATATTACAAATTCCAGTGCAGCTTTGCTAGAGATCAAGGGTACTCAGAGCCTCATGAGGGTTCTCCAGAGATCACAGGAACTAGCCCCTAAAATAGAAGATAATGCAGGTGCTTTTGATGCTAATAGATTATGCAGTGTCATGATTTTTAAAATTATATTTTTTAAGTATTTCCTATTAACCAGGATACATCAAAGTCACAGGTAGACTTAGATGTAGAAACAAAAGCAGCTGAAGGGATAACAGACATCAGAGACTGCTCAGAACATTTTCTTAGTCCTTCTTGACCTTTTGTAAAAGCAAGCTGGCCATCCGCTCAGGTGCAAGTTTATAAAAATACTTAGTTTTAATTAGCTGGTATAAATCTAAACCAAGAATTAAATTCCTTTAGTAACAGCTTCCTATTACAACAAACTTGTATAGCTAGATCTGTTAAAAACTAGCATATGACTTTCCATAACAATAAACGGACTGTACAACTGAAAGTTCAATGTATAAATATTTACGGATAATCACCAAGATTCAGAGGCAAACTTCTCTTTGTCAAGATACCAAATGAAATCTAACATATGCCATACATAGCTCTTAAATTTGCTGTGAAGCTAATGTTCATATAGTTAGAATGCAGGTGGCAAGCATTTTGTTATTTTAATATTCTCTCTGTAATTACACAGAAGTAAAAAGAAATGTACAAATGCCACCTGCATGTAATCTGAGCTCTGATGCTCAAAATCATGTGAAGCCAAGCCTGTGTTGTGGCCAGATTTAATACTGGCTTTGTGTCTGTGCTCCACAGCCAGGGAGTGATATCATGTAATACTTACTTGTAACTTAACTTGCTGCAGCACAGGAACATTTGAGGGATGGCTGTGGTCTGTGACTTTATTACTGACTTACTGGCAGCTGATTATCGCTTCCAAGTCAAGCATGAATGACCATATATAAAAAGCAAGTCTGTCACACATTGGCACACCATGGAGATAGTTTGTAAATACTGCTGTCTGAAACTGCCATGTTGACTCCTCCTACTTTCAATTTATCTTTTTTGCATATTAGTTAGCATAAAGAAAACATAAATACATCCATACAAATGCTTCTGGAATCTCAGCGAAGTTACACAAAATCTGTTTTACCACCAACTGAACATGGACCAGTAAAGAGATTCAGATACTTGTTGTTCACAGTAGTAATGATCACATAGTAATAATGAGGCTGGAAAAGACCTTAGAGATCATTCAGTCCAACCTAAAACCAACCAAGTAACCCTAAATATCTGACATCTAGATCATGCCACTCAGCACTTCATCCAGCCTAACCTTAACTGGAGTGAGATTAAATAGCTGGAAATGAAGAAAAGTTCATAAACAAATCTGCATGACATGCATGCTGTTTTCACACACAGAACTGCAAGTTGCTGAAGAATAGTTTCTACAGAAACAAAAAGCATTTTCATTAGCATTGATAGCAAAGAACTATGCTACTGAAATGGAGTCACTTTTACCTATTTTGAGAGTGGTATGACTTAATAGATAGTGGGATGAAGTTGAACTTGCTAACCTCCTACCTGCACTACACCTGAAAAAAACCCCTATTGTCACAGATGAAGAGGAACTGAACAGGAAAAGATGATGTCACTTAAACAGCATTGTGTAGTGTAAACTGTGTAACATCTTCAAGAAATCAACACATGTAACTGGCACCAGGAACACTCTGTGATGGTATTGGTCCCTACATATGTTGGTTTCTGTACTTTGTCAAGTGAGACGAGCTGCTGCTACTCAAGTCTTCTTTTAATAGAAACAACACTCTTCCCATTTCTCCCCTTACACATACAAATCAGAACAAACTTAAACAGATCAGAATACTGCAAGTAGGAAAGTCTGGTAACAACTACAAATAAACAAGGTCACTTAAACTTCTGAATGATTAAAAATAGCTTAGTAAGCCTAGGACTCCAGAGAATACTTTAATAGGAGACTCTCCCTTCAAGATCTCTAGCAGGTGTTTAGGAATAGTTTCTATTTTATATGACTTAGCTTCTGCACTACACTCTGAAGCCTCTCCCCTAAAGACACAGAAGGTCTGGAGAAATGAGAGAAGCTCCTTCCCTCACACAAATGAATTCTTACCTTCATCTTTGTTGCAGCATCATCTAGTGATGCTACTTCATGGTCCTTATGTTCTCCAAAAAGCTTGTCAATAGCAGATATTGGGCATTTGCAGTGGTAGCAATATGTGTCTGCTTGTGCTTTCTTCAATTCTCTCTGTGGACTCTCAACTTGAGGAATGTTTGTTGCTGATTTTTCAGGATACATCATGACAAATCCTGAATCTTCAAGCTCAACGGGTGTTCTTTGATCTGGCTCATTAACAAATTCATAACTATCACCAGCATGCTCAAAAGAGTCCCTGTCTTCAAATAATAGCTCCTCATGTGTTAATTGAGATGATATTTCATCTTGCAACAGTTCTTCTTGTGTAATCACATCGTAATCCATGGACTCAGCAAGATCTTCATAAACATTAGGGTGCTGCTCCTCCCTTTGCAAGTTTGGCTTCTCTGCTTCCTGAATGGTAGGGATACATGAAAGGTTTTCCTGAGTATACTGATTGTCTTCACTGTCTTCAACAGGAGTCCTGACATACGGGACATATTTTTCGATTTGAGGCATTGCTGTTATGACATGCTGGTCTTCCTGATATACAGCTTCCTGATAGTCCACTAGTTGACTATACGCTTGATGAGTTGACTGCTCTGGCAACTCCTCAGTTGTTTCTACAGGTACATTTTCTTCTTCTCCGTGTTCAGTGGTACCAGGTCTTGCATCTGAAAAAAGCACTTTGCTACCAAAAGGAATGGCATGCATTGGTTTACAAATTGTTGCTTGAATGTCATCGTCAACCTGAGCTTTCTTCCTCCTCACATCATCTCTTTCTGACAGAACCTCAGTTCTGATACTTTTAAAGTCACCAGACCCCTGCTTGTAATTTTCTTCTGAATTGTGAAATGAAATTCCTCCACTAAAGGACTCATCCTCCGGTACCTGATCATTTTGAGGCCCTACAGCCTTACCTGGAATTTCATCCTTAAGGATGTATTTTTCAAAATATATTCCTGTTCCATCATCTGTGTCTGAATTTCTACTGGGGAAAGATGCGTTAGATTTACCACTTTCCTCATCTGAAGGAGTCTCATCCTTTGTCTTTTCTCCTACTGCTTCTGCATAGAGGTCCTTGTACAAAAATGACAGAGCAGGTGGCTCCTCTAGAAGCTCTGGGTTAACTGCAGCAACAGTAGTAGGGAACAACAGAGATCGTTCTAGTACTCCTTCATCTGAATCAAAGAGTGGGGTCCCTGGTGACTTCCTTTCATCATCTATATTTGTCACCTTTTTACTGCTAGTGTCAGTTGATTGCTGTAGAGGTAAAGGGTTTGGAGCATCTGAATAAGCATGCATCTTGCTTTCTCCTTTCACAGTACCATAAAAGACTTCGTCCAGATCCTCAAGTAGGGAAAACTCTTCCAAAGTATCTGCCTCAGCACTTTCTTTAAAAGATGTAGCTTCTTCCACAGGTTCACTGGGATCTTCTGACACAGGAAACAACACACTTGGTCTTTCAAAATGTGGCTTAATTGGAGATTTGTCATCAATCAAGGTATATTTTTCGAAGTAGTCCATATCAGCCATACCTTTATCAGGATCCACCATTGTAGTATCACTGGTTTCTGGCAACACGGGATTTTCATGCTGTGTTTCTCTGGTTTTCTCAACATCATAATTTTTGACTAATTCTTGTACTTCATGGCTTGCAGGCTTTCCCAGTGCTGAGTTTTCTGATGGCTGTGTAGTTGTTTCAGAAACTAGGGCTCTATGGCCATCATCAGCTGATTTTCTTTTAAATGAAGGATTTGTTTCCAAGTACTCTAGTTTATCTGGCATCTGTTTACTTTCTTCTTGATCAATGGAAGAAATATGAGTAGGAGCATGAATATTGAGTATTTCATAACCTTCTGAGATTATGTTAAATAGATCTTTTTGTTCAGTAGTCCCTGGAGCATGTTGTCTGTCTTCTACAGAGCTTACATGCTCCCTTCCTTCCTCTTCTCTCAGGTAATGTTCAGGCACCTCAGACACTTTATCTACCCCTGGACGTTGCATTGCTTGGATTTTTGCAGGGTTTCCAATGCTAGTTTTGTGCTCTGTAAGTTTGTCTGGACCTTCATTGTCTCCTACCAGAAATGGTAAATCATAACTCTGTGTTCTGTGACTAGTGTCTGAGAATGATCTGTGGGAAATTTCACTTGACACTGAACCAGAAACTCTAAGCTTATTTTCTTTAGTCTCTGTAGCACCATGAGCTGTATATTCTGTGCAGCTTGTAGCTGGGAGTTGTTCCAGTCCAAAATCAGTAGCTTCTTTTGGAGAAAGCTGAACTCCTTGCCTGTATACCTCTGCAGCTCTTATTGGAATAATTGAGCGAGATTTCACCTCTTCTGCCAGCCAGGTAGCTAGCCCAAAAGATGGAATATCTGAACTCTGCTTTTTGTCAGAACTAGAGCTAATGGGCTTCATCTGTGCTGGAGAAAAGCTGCCCTGTTTACCAGAATAATGCTGAGTTTTGGGTGCCACACTTTCACAAACAAGATCCGATGAAATAGCTCCCAGACGCATTTGATCTTCAAAATGTTGCATTTCATGACTATCCTCTCTTTCAGTACAAATGTCTGAAACAGCACTAGTTTGCTTCCCAAGCATGCCTATATTGGATGAAGATGACAGAATACTTTTTTTCTCTTTATCGTCAGTGGAAACCACTGACACTGACTTTTCAGGTAATGTATGAAAAGGCATAAACGGATCTGATGGCACTGCTTGCTGGTCTGTTATGGCAGTCACCTTTGACTCTGTGGTCATCAGCCTTGGCATTGTCTGTATGCCAGGTTGAATTTCTTGCTTAGCCTGCTCAGTTGTGAAATTGAAGGGACTTCTGGGGGTCTCTGGTGACAAATATTTTGTGTCGAACAAATGACCTTGGGATTCTTGCTCATCTTCGTCTTTGTGTGATGTATTCCCCAACTGTGCTGTCTTCAAGCTTGCTGTTTTAGGTGAACAAGGCTGATTTTTTTGTGATTCATCTTCATCTTGTGGTGGAATTACATGTTCAGGTGCTGACAGTGCATAGTGAGGAATAAGTGGCAGCCCGCTCTTTTTTTCTTGTTCAGCTAGGGACAGTGTGGGAACCAGATACTCAGAGGCTGGTTTTGAGTAAGATATTTCTTGCTGGTGTGTGTTACCATCTGAATAAAATGGAACTGATGGTTCAGACTCCAGTTTTGAAGGTACAGTTAGATAATCTTGACTTTGTAGAGTCTCTGCTTTATCTGTAGAATATGAAATACTTAGTTGTTCACATCCTAATTGAGTAGCTGTGTGGAAGTAATGTGGAGTTTGTTCTCCCTCTGTTTCAGGTAAAATTACCTGTTCAGTCTCTGACTGTGCAGCCATGGGCAAATGTAAATGAATTTTTGTATTCTCTACTTCTTGGCTTGCAAAGAAATAGCCTGGTTCAGGCTGAGCCGTTTCTGACTGCTGTGCTTTACATTGGGTGTAAGGTAAGTCTAAGTGCTTGGGAGACAGGCCTCCAGTTAAACCTGAAGACTTTGGACTTCCTTCTGGTTTTGTTTCAGTGACAGAAGGTGAAACATCCAAAGCTACAGACACAGTCTGTTCTGTAAGAGATGAAGACAGTTGAATAGTTTGTCTCCCTGCTTCTTCACCAGACAGGGATAAATCTTCTTGTTCGGTTTCCAACTGAGCAGTGAGAGATGAAGTATCCCCAGAGTCTTGCTTCTCTGAATGCCCTGCTCTCAGCAGGCCTATTTCATGCCCTTCTGCTTTGTCAGAAGGACTCACTAAATGTGGTTGTACAGAATCTGGTTTTGCAGTTCCATGCTCCTTGGTCCTGATGAAGCTATATGACGCAGAATGTGTTTCTTGTTGCTCTGTTTCAACAACAGAGTACTCCAAATTAACACACTGTACTTTGGGTTGGGTCTCATTCTTCTGCTTTGTTTTACCTGTAAAATATGTTGTCTCTGGATACTCCAGCTGTTCAGGTTGCAACTTCTCTGTCTTTCCTGTGGAATATGAAAGATCAGAAGGCCTGAACCCTGTTTGTTCAGCTCCCCTATTTTGGGGTTTGCCAGGGAAATGTGATAAACCTGCTTGTACTGAATCCAACTGTGAAGCTGGTTCCTGCTTTTCTTCTCCAAAGGATTGCATAACTCCAGGGTGGGCTAGTCCCTTTTCTTCTCGTTTGCCAAAGGACTCCAGAAACTCTAGGTGTTGCTGGGTTTCCTGGGCAGGAGATGAGCACGCTGATTTGCCAGCAGCATGGGATAAATCCATTTCTTCCATTTCTGCTTGCTCAGTTTTATGTTGTTCTTGTTGACCTAGATAATATGACAAATCTGGATAACTTAATTTCTGATGTGCAGCTTCCTTTTCTATTTTTCTAGTAGGGCAAGAGATGTGTGGATGTTGCAATTCTGTCAATACCATTTCCTGTTCTACTTGGACAGAAGAATACAATGAACTTCTATGTTTCAGTTCACCTTGCACATTCTGCATTTCATCTGTTTTACAATGAGCATATGGTAATTCTGGTTGCCCTATGTCCATTTGCATTGATTCTTGTGACAGTGTTTTGGAAATGGAGTGTGAAACACTGGGAAGATCCATCTCTGGATGCTCAACCTCTGCTTGCCCTGTTCCAAGCTGTTCTGTTTTGCCAGCGAAATGCAGCAAGCCCTGATGTTCTTCCACTTGAATTGTTTGTGGTTGCTCTCTCCTCCCAGGGCAAGATGATAAATCTAGTTGTCCTAACCCAGGCTGTGTGGTTTCTTGCTTCTGTGTTTTATCAGTGGAATATAATAAAGCTAAATGCTCCAACTCTTGCTTTTCCATTACTTGTTGCTGTGTTTTGTGAGAGGAATCCAAGAAGCTCAGGAACTCCCCTTCCAGTGGGACTCTGTTTGGCTGCTTTGCTGTGACATGAGAACGTGAAAACACTGGCTGTTTCAATTTCAGTTGTGCTGTTTGCCCTGTGTGTAATGTACAGCTTTCCCTCCCCTCTTTGACGTCCAGCTGCATGCTCCCTTTCCGTTCACAAACAGAAGAGGACAGATCAGGGTGTGGTACTTCGGCCATGGCATAGTCTGGATGGTCAGACTCCAGTGGGGCAGTCCATGATGGCTTTGTTTTCGCTAAAGAATGCAACAACTCATGTTTTTTCAGCTCTGGCTGTGCTGTTGTAGGAGGTTCTTCTGAGCTGGCAGAGAATGGCAAATCTGCATACTCTGATTTTGCTTGGGAATGTTGCAATCCTTCTATTTTCTCCACAGAGCACTGCATCTCTGGATGTTCTGACTGCATTCCTTCATCTTCCCATTGCTCTTCTTTGCTGAGGGATGATGAAAAATCATCTGGTTGTTTCTGCTCTGATTGAATCTTTTCTTGTTGCTGTACTGCCCCAGCAGAACACAATAAATCTGGATACTCCAAATCCACTTCAGCAATTTGATCCTCCTGTTTTTCACCAATTGAACATGATAAATCCATTTTTTCTGCTTTGGGTTGTGTGATTTCATGGTGTTCTACTCTGCCAGCAGATAAATCTGCACAGTTTTGTTTCCCACTTGCTTGTTCTGCCTCACTAACAGAATGAGATGACTGTGAAAATCCCAACTTCATTTGTTCTTTCTCACAGTGCACAGCTCTTTTTAAAGGATGCAGAAAGCCTGACTGCTCTTCTGGAGCAATTTGTGCTTCCTCTGTTTTCTCAGGCTGAGACGATAGATCTGGTTTTCCTAACACTGGTTGTGTAGTTGCTTGGTTTTGTGTTTCGTAGCTGGAATATGATAAATCAGGGTGCTTTGTCTCTTGCTTTGCTGTTTCTCTTTGTTCTGATTTTCCGCTCTGGGATGATGCATCTGGAGCTCCTATATTCTCTTTTGCAGGTTTTGGATGCTTGGCTCTGCTGACAGACTGTTCCTTATAAGAGCATCCCAAAGCTGTATGCTCCATCCCTTGCTGTCCCACGTTTTTGGCATGGGATGCCAAATCTGTATGGCCAGGCTCTGGCTCTGGAGGTGGGAGTTGCTCTGCCTTGTCACAGACATTCAATACATCTGGCTGCTTCAACCCCAGCTGGGTTGTTTCCTGTACTTCATTGAGGGAACGTGCTAGACCAAGTTGTTCAGGTTGCAGCTGTGCAGTTTGCAGTCCTTCTGCTTTGAAAAGAGGATAAGGCAAGTCAGGATGGCCCTGCTCTGGTTCTGCCATTAGTTCTGCTGCTGTTGTATCCACAGAATGGATCAAATGTGGAGCTTTAACATCTAGTTGAACTGTTTTCTGTTCTGCTTTTTGAAAGCAGTGAGTTTGCTGAGTTTCTGGTTGTACTCTTTGTTGTGTCCCTGTGATGTCCTGATGACCTGTCATGTTAGCCTGCTCCTCCATCAGTGGGGCCATTTTGTCTGGCCTCTTGAGAGAAAATGGTAACTCTAGTTGTTCCAATACCTGTTCTAATTGCTCTGTTTTACCAGGAGAATCTGGTAACTCTTCTTGCTCTACCTTCTGTTTTGTGGTTTGTTGTTTCTTTTCACCGCCAATAGAAATTTTCCTGTGTTTTTGATCCAACTGCACTACTTCTTGTTTGTTTACACCATCAGTGGAATGTGACAAATCAGAATACTTCATTTGCTGTGTTGCAATTTCCAGTTCATTTGCTTTGACAGAGAAAGATGTCAAGTCTGGGTATTTTGCCTCCATTTGTGCAGTTGCTGGAGCAGCTCTTTTTCTGGCCATTTTAGGCAAGTCTTGATGTATAGATTCAGACTCTTGAGTTGCTTGTTCTTTGGTTTTACCAAAGGACAATGACAAATCTGGATACTTAGAATCCAGTTGAGAAGGTTCTTGCTGGTTTCTTTGACCATCAGAGCATGGCAAATTTGGGTGTTTAGATTCCACTTCCATATTTTCATCTTGCTCTGCTTCACTCAGCAGTTCTACCTGTTGTCCTCTTGTGTCCATGAAATATGTTTCTGGCTGTTCTGCCCTCAGCTGTGAGGCTTTGTGTTGTTGTTCTTCTCCAGTAGAATGTGATAAAACTGAATGCTTGGACTGTTGTTGACCAGTTTCATCTTTCATTCCCTTGGCATGGGAATGCAACTTACTTCCAGGTTGTGATTCATGCTGTGCAAGGTGCAGCTGTTCTCCTTTGTCACCAAAACATGATGTAAGAAAATTGTCCAAATCTGCTTGTGCTGGGTCCTGATGCACTGTTTCATTTGTAGGATATGGTAAATCTGAATGTGTTGTTTTCAGATTCCCAGTTTGCTGTATCTTAGTTCCTCTGGTGGAATCAAATACATATGGATGTGCCAAACTGAATTCTGTAGTGTTTTCTTTCTCTGCTTCTTCCATCAAATGTGATGAATTTGAAGGTACCAATGCAAGCTGTGCTGTTTCTTCCTGCTGAGCTTTTTTAGGGGAATAAGACTCTAGCTTTTCCACTTTGAAAGGAATGGGTTTTTTGCTTTCTGTTTCTTCCATGGAAAATAAAAACTCAGGGTATTCCATTTCTGACTGTGTACTCTCCAATTCCCCCACTGCTTCCCTTGATAAAGAAAAATCTGGATGACCAAACTCCAGCTGTGCACTCTCTGTTTCTTCCATTTCTTTCTTGGAAATAAATTCTAGATGTTCTTTCTCCAGTTGTGAACTCTCTGATTCCTCTCTTTCTTCTATGGAATAAGAGAAATCTTGATGGCTTTTCTCCATCTGTGCCCTATCTGATTCCTTCACTTCTTCCTGGAAAAAAGAGAAGTCTGAGTATCCTATCTCTATCTGTGCACTCTCTAATTCTTCTGTCTCTTCCTTGGATATGAATTCTGGATACACTTCCTCCGGTCGTGAACTCCCCGATTCCTTTGTTTCTTCCATGGAATAGAAGAAATATGGCTGCTCTGTCTCTGGCTGACCACTCTTCAATTCCTTTGTTTCATCCTTGGAATATGAGAGATCTTGATGCTCTGTTTCCATCTGTGCCCCTCCTGGTTCTTCTGTTTCTTCCTTGGAAATAAATTCTGGATGCTCTTTCTCCAGTTGTGAACTCTCTGATTCCTCTCTTTCTTCCATGGAATAGCAGAAATATGTCTGCTCTTTCTCCAACTGTGCTCTCTCTGATTCCTTCACTTCTTCCCTGGAATAAGAGAAGTCTGGATACCCCATCTCCATTTGTACACTCTCTGGTTCTTCTGTTTCTTCCTTGGATATGAATTCTGGATGCTCTTTCTCCAGTTGTGAACTCTCTGATTCCTCTGTTTCTTCCATGGAATATGAGAAGTCTAGGTGTTCTGTCTCCTGTTGGTCACTCTCCAATTCCTCTGTTTCTTCCTTGGAATATGAAAAATCTAGATGCTTTGCCTCTAGTGGGACACTCTCCAATTCCTCTTTTTCTTCGATGGAAAAAAGCAATTCTGGATATTCTGTTTCTTTTTTTGCACTCTCTGTTTCCTCTGTTTCTTCCTTTGAAACAAATTCTGGATGCTCTTTCTCCACTTGTGAACTCTCCACTTTTGCCATATTTTTCATGGAATATGAGAAGTCAGGCTGTTCTGTATCCTGTGGGCCACTATTCAATTTTTCAGTTTCTTCTATGGAGTATGAGAAATCTGGCTGGTCTGTCTCAAAGGAGGCGCTCTCCAATTCCATTTCTTCTGTGGAAAAAAGCAATTCTGGATATTCTGTCTCGGGTTTTGTACTCTCTGATTCCTCTGTCTTTTTCCTGGAATATGTGAAATCTAGCTGCTCTGTCTCCAATTGTGCACGCTCTGATTCCTCCATTTCTTCCCTGACAAAAGATAATTCTGGATGTTCTGTCTCCAGTTGAACACTTTCTGGTTCCTCCATTTCTTCCCTGGAAAAAGAAAAGTCTGGACGCTCCATCTCTACCCATGTATCGCCCAAATGCTCTTTTACTTCCTTGGAAAATGAGATGTCTGGATGCACTGTCTCAGTCTGAGTCCTTTCTGACTTCTCAAATTCTTTGCTGGAAGATAAGAAATCTAGATGCTCCATCTCCATTTGTGCACTCTCTGTTTCTTCAATGGAAAAATCAGAGTGATCAAAATGTACTGCTTTAGCAGAACTTTCATCTGTTTTCTGAGTTTCTTCTCTCTGTGTGTGAGTAGGATATGAAAAGCCAAAATATTTAGAATCTATCGTTTCAGGAATAGGTGAAGTTAGTTTAGATCCTTGGCCCTCTCTTTCCTGAGATGAGGACAAAAAGTTTTCCTTGGCCATTGATTGCTTCTCTAAGTAAACATTTTGGGTCTCCACTGGTGGAACCTTTTTACCTTCCATTTTTTTATCAGAATACATTAGATCTGGAGGCTCAGTTTCTGACACTGAAGTTGTTGCTGAGTGACACTCAGTATCTTGCTTCTCTGTTTCATATGCAGAATGTGTTAAGAGCACGTATTCAGACCCAGACTGTGCAGTTTCTGATGACTGAGGATTATCCTCCTGTCTTGTTTCAGATAGGGTGGAATATTTGGATTTAGCTGAGGGAGCACTAGGTAAGTAAGACCCAACTGCTGACTTGTGTTCTTCCCCCTCAGGATGCTCTGATGTTGATGCAGTAGGCAAAACAGATTGGGTACTTTGTCTGTCCAATTCATTAACAAAATCTGCTGAATCAGACAGTGGTACAGAATTGGGTTGAATTTCCAGTTCCTTCGATTCATTCAGATGATCTGAAGCTGTCATCAGAGAACTGCCAGGTTTCTTGTTTGCATTTCTATCTGAGGGGAGTGGCACTTGTTTATCTGATTTATCAACAGATTCTAATGAAACAGAAGTTGTTTGCTCTTTTATTGGCTGTTTGGCTGTAGTTAAATAACTTCGCTGCTTCCTGGCTTCTTCAAGTGGTAAGGACTTCAGTGATTGTCCTGATACCTGATTTGGAGCCTCTGAAAGAGGTTGTTTGTCTTTTCTTTCTTGCTGTTGAAGAGTTGTTTTTGCACTAGAAAAACTGCTTTGTTTCAGTTTAATTGGTTTCATATTTTCAGACAAAACATCATCTTCATTTGTAAACTGTTTTTCAAGAGGTGTTGGTGAAGAATAGCTTTGATTTGTGAGTGCTGTGCGTTGTTCTCTTTGCTCCCTTCTTCTCTCTGATGGTGTTTGAAGATTTCTGTTTCTTATTCTATGGAAAGCTTTTGCGTGCATTGCTTCTGAAAGTGAAGTGAACTTCTGCAATCTTTCTTTTACTGATGTTTCAAGGAACTGTTCAGAATCTCCTGAAACAGAGCTGCTTCTCTGGATTCTGGTTTTCTCTTGTGTTTCAGGTATTGGCTCAGTCCCTCCAAAAATTGAGTTGAACAGCTGGATTCTAGCTTGTACTGGTCCTCCAAGGATTGGCCCTACTTTCCTCAATCTGCTCTCTCTAAAGATTGATCTTATTGGAGCACGTTTTACTGGTTCTTCTGTGATGTTCTCTAGATCTTCTTTGTCATCCACCATTTCCTCATCTGTGTTGTATTCCTCTACCTGTTGTGTGTTCAACACAGAGGCCTGCACATCTGCTAGAATAGTTCTTGGTACTTGCTTCTGCATTCCAGAAGAGTCACGTTTTTTGTTGCCCTGGCCTCCCTTCTGGCCTCCCTTCAGGCTTGCAACCATTGTTGTCCTGTTTGAAGTTTTGCGCTTCCTTCTCCTAACAATCTTACCATCATCCATAATAAAGACTACTTTTCCTGGAGGAGAACCTACAGGTGAACTTTCCATACTGTAAAGATCAGAAGTTGTACTAGTTTCTGAGGTCCAGGGTGTAGAACATCTGCTTGAGCTGGTTTCCCATGTTATCCCACTGTCTTCACTTTGAACTGTTACCATAGAAAAGGAAGGGTTACTCATGATGTACTGCAGCTTGGGTTTGACATCTTCACTTTGGATGAGATCTTTTAAACTAAAACCAAAAAGAAAAAAAAAGGGGGAAAAATCTGTAAAAACATACAACAAATTCAACTATTGCAATAAAATGTAAACTTTTACATTACAATACTTCTAAAAGTTGTAAAAGTACTACACGCATATAAATATTGTACCACAAGCATAAGTAGGTCATATTTAATCTTACAAATGTACTTTCCATTTTAAAGATGCATATTGCAGGGTTACTTCAGTGAAGGGGAGGTATTTAAGCAGTGCTGACAAACCAGTCTTATATGTGACCTTGTTAAGCCAGTGTGAGATTGAGCTGGTTCCAGCGTTATTCTCCAGGTCACGGCTATTTCACCGTGTAACTTAAACATTGCATTAAGCATTCAAGAGATACTGTAAGTGTTTTAACAGCATTTACATTTTCTTTGCCCTAGTGTAGATTATACAACAACCAAAGAAGTAGGAAATCTATCCATTACTTTGTTAAATATGTAAAACTTTTAGCATATGTAACCTAAGTTAAAACACATTCAACAATAAAAATACACTGAGCCCTCCTCAAATTAAATAATATTGCCTTGTAAAACTAACTTTAACCCATATGATATGTAATCAGTACACTATGATATGCTGCAATCAAACCTCCCTCAGTTACAAAGAAAAAGGCTGGAGAAGCATTTTCTGGGAAGAGTGTAAAGAATAACAAAAGCAATCAAAATGTAGAATCTTTCTAAAACCTGATTTTAGGGTTGCAATAGTTACTAAAAAAAAACATAGAAAAAGTAATCTAAACACTCAACTTCAATATTTCTTCAGTAACCAGAAATCACACTAGTAGCCAATGGAAAGAAAGGCAGAGTACCCTCTGGCAAAGGAAGACGTTTCAGTAGAGCAGAAGCAGTGAAGTCTCTGTTACTCTCATGGAAGGATGTAAACCTACAGCCACACAGTGTCCTACTTCCACTGAAGAGAAGGAAGTGTCACTTCCCATATGATTACAAAAGAAAACTTCTTCAGGAAGAATGGAGAAATCTGCCTCCTGACTGGTGGAATGTATTTGAGGGAAAATTGACATCTTTTGAGCCAGACACATGAAATGTTAGCGTGACTTATTGTGGGGTGGTTAAAACTGAAAGTAGTTGTGTTTTCAAGAGGAGCGATACCAAACAGCCTGACAGCAGAAAGACGATCCTGTGTGCAATCTTCAGATAATGACGAACCACTTACAGGTGATTCTAGTTGCATGCTTGACGCTTGCTTTGGTAAAGCCTCCAATTACCAAAGAATGCTGGGCGTGTGCTTTAGCAAAGCTCCCAATCAACTAATTCGTGAACCCGTGTAGGGATAGAAAAACCGTATATAAGGGACATCTTTAGAACAATAAAGGGTCTTTGCTTTGATTCGTGTTGGAATGTGTGGAGTCCAGGTTTCTTTTCAGTTGGTGACCCCGACGTGATTCTGAGCTAAGCCGATGGAAATAGCCCAGAAGGAGAGCACGAGCTTGTGGCGGCTCAGCTGGTCTGACACCGGGCAAGCCGGGGAGAACGACTTGAAAAGAAAGTTGAGAAAAGTACGTTGCAGCTGGACACCCCTGAGGTGAGCGGCCGGGGAGCAGGAGATGGGTCAAAACATAGCTAACTATCGCTTCTTCTTCTTTTGTTTTCTCCTGCAGTTACTCTCAGAGAGAGGGCTAAAAAAAGATGAGATTTTTCTCAAAAGTTATTAACATGCTGCCGACTGCACGGCTTTCCTGTTCATTCGCAAACTGCTTTTCCCATAGAGACTGGGAACAAGACAGGGAAAGTGCTGTGGGAAGCTGGGAGTAATGATGATAGACACAAAATGTGTGGTGTATATTGAATCAAGAGGTA
>VZRI01004713.1:7719-35133 GCA_013397515.1 Upupa epops
AGAGAAAGAGGAGTTCATCTGGGAAATAATGTAGATAACTCTGAAGAACTCTGAAGTTTCTGTTGTGAGATGTCTGGGCACAGGTAAGTGTCAAAGTCTCAAGTGTGAGACATTCAGATCACGTAAAAACAGTTGAAAAATGCCAGCTTAGTAGTATGGTTACATGCATCTGTCAAAAAAGTGTAACTCCTGGTTTGGACTATTGAGTAAAAGATAAAGCAGTTTCTATCTGAACATCAGATTAAGCTGTTTGTGCTGGTTAAGAAAATGCCAATTTTCAGTAGATTGCAATGCTGTGGATGGTTTATCTCTGTCATGGGTTGACCCTGGCCAGCAGTTAAACACCCTCAAGCCACTTTATCCTGCAGTAGGGTGGGAGAGAACATTGAAACAGCAAAAGCAAGAAAAACCCTGTGGGTTGAGATGACGACAGTTTAATAAATTAAGGAAAAAAGTAGACAACCCTCTGTTCCAAGCCCGCCAACAAAAAAACTCAACTCTGAGCAAAGACTATCTTGGAAGCACTATCCCCAAATCTGTGTTTCTGAGCATGAGGACGTATGGTGTGGAGTATCCCTCTGGTTCATTTGTGTCCCCTCTGACCTCTCTTCCACCCTTAGCCTACTCGTTGCAGGGACAAAATGAGAAACAAAGGCCATTCGTGCAGTACAAGTGCTCTTCAACCACAAACTAAATCATTGGAGTGTTAACAGCATTGTTTTAGTCACAGATTTAAAAGCCAATGCCATACAGGCTGCTGTGAAGAAAGTTAACTTCATCCTATCCAGACCCAGTACAAGCTGTTCAATGTCTAACCAGCTATGAGGAAGGTGTTAGTCCATGCCTTGCCAGGCTTCTGTGCTGCCTGCAGCAAATGAGTGTGGCTGTACAACCTCTGGAGTAGTTGCAAGGAGTGTAGCTGCTTCGTGTTTGTCAATGCTGAGCAGATGGCACCTGGACATCAATCTCAGCAATGTGCTCCTGGAAGCTAAGGTTCTAGACTGGTACTGCTTTAAATCCCACACCAAGTATTGACCAAATGAAATATAATTAGCTTTCCTTATAAATCTTGATTGATCTTTGCAGTTTGGTCTGATTTGTGGATTAAGAATTGAGTCTTTCCACTGCTGCTCCAAGTAGAAGTCATGAGGAGTGATCACTGGTTTTGTTTGAGTGCTGAGCTAGGTATAAACTAACCTGATTCTGTTATGATAGTAGAACTAAACTCAATGTTTTAATGATTTGTAACTATGTGTTCTGTGACCTCAAGTGTAATATCAGGAAACATCAACATTGCCTTCTGATTTTGTTCTCTTGTCCTACTGCTTGCTTTCCACTCATAAATGAGTAAACTGGATTTGATGGGGTCAGACCCTTTTGTCCCTAGACCTGTCAGCTGCCATTTAACTTCAGCGACAAGTTTTTGTCCATGAATTCCACAAGCTCGAATGTTGCATTCCCGGTGTCCTCTCGGTTGGATGTGAGTGGGCTATTAGTGATCTAATAAGGCTGTGCTGCATTTACAGCTGAATGCGTCCATCTGCTCCTTGCAGAGAAGACTGCGGGCTGCTGTGGGACACAGGCACTGCTTACATAAGGCAGGAATCGTTGGGAGTGCTCTAATTCTGTCTCCCTCCTTCCACGTTGAGCTGTCAGCAGTGGCTTACAGCACAGAGCACCTGCTTGCTGACTCAGCTCCTGAGCTTGAGTTTTCTTGAAGGCTGTATCACAGAAATCTGTAGCTAGAGTTAACCTGAAGCTTGGTTGCTGTTGCTTTGTGAGGGACAATTAATTTGAAAACAAAGGTTGTAACAGTGAGAGTCTTTAAATAATTCTGTCTTTTAAACTGAAAGTTTATTATCTTTAATGGGTACCTTGTAAATCGGATTCTGATATTTTGGGGCACTTAAAACATATTGTAGGGATACAGAAAAGTTTGTCAGTGTATAATGAGAGGTAAGTGCTCCCTGTATTGGTACTTCACTGACTCTCAAACTGTGATGGGATAGGGAAAATTTATGATGCAACTAGACAGACAGGTAAACTGAAAAAAAATACAGACAATGACAGCTTTTTCACTGTTTTTTGCAGTTCATAAATGGCAGTGTTTTGAACTTTGCATCTCTTCAGTGAGGTTTGGCATTTGTTGTAGTCTGCACACCAGAAAGAATTGCTTCTTTTTTAGAGGATTTATTACTCTGTGATTCATGTTGTGCTTTCTGTGCATGTGGGTCTCTGGGTGTCTCCTCTCCACTAAGTGCCTGCCAATTTGTCACGGAATTTTGTCGACATCTTACGCTTAATCAGTTAATGTCTTATCTAAATAAAAGCTCAAATTGCTAGTTCTTTTTTATTGATCTGACTTCATGAACACACTTACATGAGTACACTTACATTTTTGTCTGAATGGAGCATATTTGACAATAGATTGCTTAATCTGTGTACCTGTTAGTGTGCGGGCACTATGTTAGGTATTTATAATAGGATTCCTAAACTAATAAATGATGAATTGTGACCAGCAAATGCTGTGCCACACGTCAGTATTTTTGTTTTGTTTCTCTTTGGTGCACAGGGAATGTCTAGAGTTTTGGGATTTTTTTTAAATTTAAAAATGTCTTAAAAATGTCTTAAGAAAGAGCAGGATTCATGTCCTGCTGCCAGTTTCCTGATTTGGCACTATCTGTATGTTCTAGGGTGTTCAAAAATACTGGCCTTTAAGGTAGGTTAAGTATTTTGCAGCATTTGAGTTTTTTCGTGATCCTGATGTATGTAAAAACATTTTTTCTGATTATTAATTTGTTGCTGCGGGTTATTAATTTGACTTGCTACAATATAGAGGTATCTGGTTATTATTTCTTCTAACAAATTTCTCAGACTTATTTCATTTTTACATTGAAATGAAGATAGACCCAGGTTATACTTTGAGTCTGTTACTCCTTCCTGAAAAGTTAAAATGCCACTTACTTTTTTGTTGCTTTTTTGTCGCTTTTTTGTCAGTGTCCTATGGCTTTCTCTTTTTCTCAGTTCTAAACACAACATCAAACTTTGGTCTGTTCTGCTACCCAATTGCTTAATTTCAGTTTAGGTGTATTACTCTGAAAACTCTCCTTGTCACTACTGGAAGAGTAAAAAAGAAAGTCGCTTCCTGCTTCTTTAATCAAAGGGATCTGTGCAACCCATAGAATCACATGGTATTTGGATGATAATAGAGAACCAAATAGTATTTTAGTGTGAATATAAGTAAAAAAAAGATTATAGTAGTTTCATCTTCCCCTCAAGCCAGTTCAGACATGGTGTTAATGAATAAATGAATGTTTTAATTTTAATCTGTATTTGATCTCAATCCTGCCTTTTGAGTGAAAGTGAAAGAAGTGAACTGCTGGAGTTCTTTAAATCCAAACTGGACTGCTTTTGTGTTCATACTGGCTGTATTTACTTAGAATAGGCATCAGTCTGATCTTCCAATAGGCAAGCTTTTGAAGATCTCTGGAATCTAATCTAAGATGATTTACAGTGCCTTTTCCATAAAAGGCTTTTAGATACATTTCTGCTGTGAGTCTTCTACCAAGCAGCCTTCTTCATGTTGGAATTTACAGTCCAGATGCTCATTCTAGGATCCAGTCCTGAATCCTGAACATATTTTTTTGCTTTTTAGAGGTATGAAAGATAGGACCAAAGAAGCCTAAGATGTGGCATTGCAAAAAGTTAACATTTTCTCCTGATGAGCAATGCCTACCATGCTTAAGATGTTACAGATATGAGCTACATTTTCTAAACGTGTGTCCTGTATTTCTTCTTCCTTGGGGCCTGAGTGCCGTTAAGAAGGTTGAAAGGCTAACAGGTGGCTCAGGGTTTAAAATCACTCATGAACTCACACTTTGATGCAGCATGCAATACGCTCAACTCCTGGTTTGCCAGGGTTTAGGCTGTCTCGAGGCAACTGGCAGATGAAGCAGCTAAGCAACTGTCCATTGTATTTGAGAAGTCGTGTCAGTCCCTGCTGCCAAGGTGACATTCTCGGTGACTGAAAAAGAGATCTGTAACCCTAATTTGAAAAAAGGAAGACTTGGAGAATTATAGGCCATTCAGTCTTACTTCTGTGTCCAGCAAGATTATGAAGCATATTCTCCTGGATTCGATACTAAAGCATGTGGAAAATAAGGAGGTGATTTGTGATAAACCAACATGACTTCACTAAGGGCCAATTGTACCTGTCAAATTTGGTGACCTTCCATGACAGGGTTACAGCATTGACAGGTGAGGGAAGAACAATAGATGTCATCTACCTGGGTTTGTGCAAAGCATTTTATAACTGTCCTGCACAGCATCCTTGTCTCTGAATTGGAGAGACCTAGTTTTGATCAATGGGACTCAGTGGGTGGATAAAGAATTGTCTGAATGACTGCACTCAGGGAGTTGCAGTGAACAGTTTGATGGGCTAGTAGAGACCAGTGATGAGTGACTGACCTCAGGGGTTGGTGCTTGGACTTGTCAGTTTAACATCTTTGTCAGCAGCATGGCAGTGGGAATGACTACGCTCCCCAAGTTTCTCAATGACATCAAGGTGTGGGGTGTGATCAACATGCTGGAGGGAAGGGATGCCATCCAGAAGGACCTTTGTGGGCCTGTGTGAAGTTCATGAGATTAAGCAAGGCCAAGAGTAAGGTTCTGCACACATCTTGTGGCAATTCTAAGCACAAACACAGGCTGAGTGATGAGTGGGTTGAAAGCAACCTTGAGAAGGATTTGAGGGTGTTGGTTGATGAGAAGCTAAATGTGACCTGGTAATGTGCACTTGCAACCCAGAAAACCAGCCATATGGGCTGCATCTCAAGAAGTGTGTCCATCAGGTCAAGGAAGGTGATTCTGTCCCTCTGTTCCATTTTTGTGAGACTGAAGGGGGATGGAGCGCTTAATCTATGAAGACAGGCTAAGAATTTTGACAGTTGTTTAGCCTGGAGAAGAAAGGATTTCAAGATGACCTTACAGCAGTCTTTCAATACATCTAAGTCCCTCCTCAGGGCCCTTTTAAGGATATATAATGATAAGACAAGGGATAATGGCTGAAAGAGGGTGGATGAGATCTAAGGGAGTTGTGAGGGTGGTGAGACACTAGTACAGGTTGCTCAGAGAAGTTGTGGGTGTTCGATCACTAAATATGTTAAAGGCCAAGTTGGACAGGGCTTTGATTATCCTGGTCTGGTGGGAAATGTCTCTGCTTATAGCAGGAGGGTTGGAACTAGTTGTCTTTTACAAACCAAATTGTTCTATGATTCTATGAAGTAGAATCTTAGTAGAATCTTTTTCTCATCGAGCTGGTATTTACAGGAACTCATTTTGTGCTCTTTATTCAATAATACTACAAAGAAGCTTAAAGGACACTGTCTTGCAATCAAAGTTGTACTTTTCGGCTTTGAAGAACTGGAACCGTTTCAGGGATGGAAAGGATACCTGTTGTTGATAGTGTTTGCAGATTTTATGAATTTCCAATTGAAAGTTCTTTAAAGGATGCAAGAAGTTTATACGTTAGTGTTGAAGCACAGTATTTCTCTGTAAGAGCAAGATGTGTAATCAAACGCTGCAGAGAAAAGCACATTGGGCAACTGAGTCCAGATGTGGAAGCGGAATGCCCAGAACATTGTTTTGAGTTGTGATTTCTCACTCCATTTATCTGGTGCTGAAATGTTTTCAAGCGGTTCCTCAACTACAAACTTGTTGAGTTTATGAGTTAGCAGAAAACAAAAGTCAGCACCTTATGTACTGATTTTTACCATGCTCCCTCTGCCTCTTGCAAATAGAGACAGGATTTCTGATGTGGGTGCAGCATATGAATCATAATCTTTGGGTTCTTCTGAGGTAAACAGGAGGATCCTATAAATTTCTAGTTGCTTTGTTACTTTCTCTGTGTTTACATCCCTGGATACATTTAAAAGCGATGTAGATCAGGAGCTTAGAGATGTGGTTTAGTGGTGGCTTTGGAACAGTTATATTAACAGCTAGACTCAAAGGTCTTTTCTAGCCTAAATGATTCTGTTGTTCTTACATTGTGATGAGCAGTACTGACTGTCTTAAATTAGACCTTTCGTGTTTAGCTAATTGAATCAATGTTCTCTTTTTTTTTTTGTTTTTGCATTCTTCTGCATTGTATTGTTGCTGCACTTTGGCTTGAGGTGGTACTTGAAACTGAATTCCTGGGGTTTTTTTATTCTGTTTAGTGTCCTCAATCAATTTTCGTTTTTGTTAGTACTGCGGTGAATGATCTTACGTATTTTAACCCCTTCTGCCTAGTTTTCTTTTAAATAAGAGTAAATTCTATAGCAACACAGTGTCTTCTCAAGAATAAAATATGTTCAAATTACTTGGATAAATATTTCAGATAATACAGAAAATGTTAATAGGGACTTTATGGTCTTTAGCCATTTGAGCAAAAGTATATAGAAGCTTTTACCTTGCGTAGCAAAAGTTGTGTGACCAGAAGTTCAAAACAAGAAAAACGTGTGGCCTCAGACTGAATCTACTGAAAAAAAATTAGACTTTTCTCTACTAAATGAATGAATGAATCAATGAATACACAACTTGACTCAAATTTCACTGCATCTTACAGCTATTTGAAAACTGATGTTGGTTTTATAAAAGTAACTTATAAAGATTTGTGTTGCCAGAAGCAGTAAAAATAAGGATGCCTTATTTTTTTCTTAAAGAAAAGGAAGAGAAAGGAGTGGAGGCAGAAAATGTGTGTAGTCAGTACTTCTGTGTCCTATTAGAGAGGGATTTTTAATAGAGACATGTAATAATAGAAGTAACCCTTGAGTGAGTCCTACTCATTTTCTTGCAAAAATCATCTAGGACAAGGTCTTGCAAACCTGATGGGTGTTTATGAAGCATGAAAATAATATATTTTGAATTACTAGGAAAAGGTGATGCTTTAACTCCTTTATGACTGGCAGTTAGAGGGATAGATACATAGCTTTGGTTCAGTGTCAGTGGAAGCAGGAATGTTTATGCCTGAAATTGTTGAGTTTTGGGGAAGTTAGAATCCTTAAGTCAAAATCTTACAGGAGTTAGAAAGGTTTCTGCCTCGAATAATTCTGTTTTTACAATAAATAATGAATGAATGTGAACTCATATTGGTGTTTTAATGTGTGTTTTGCAGATTATGTTCTGACACTGAATATAGAGAACAGTATTTGTCCCTGCCAAGTACCTCCCTTCCTCAAGTGTGAGATCTGTTTGCTTTCTTTTCGAAAAGAGACCCAGTTGCAGCGCCATATGAGGGATCATGAGCAAAATGACAAGGTATGAATTTTAGTAGATACCAGTTTAGAAAATACCAGTGTACAGTAATAATTTCAGGTACTGTCAGGTAAAGCTAACACAAGAAACCATTTTCATTTTTTAAATCACATCAATAATTATTGTTACTTGAGGACCTTGGAGTTTTATGAAGTTTTCCTAGTGTTCCTGTTGTGACAGGAACTTACTTTGATGCTATTCACTTAGATTGTTGCTTCCAGTTCAGTAATTTGTAATGCTAGACATCTTCTTTGACTTGTAAAATAGCCACATAGACCAAAAAAAGGTTTCTTATAAAATGAAATTTGGAAAGTGATTCTACCCATTAGCACTAAAAAGAAAAGAATGCTCCTGTTGATTCCCTAGACCCTGCTAGTCTCTTCTAGCTGTTTTCAGTAACCTAGAATGTCTGTATTAGCAGATGAATGTCATGGCTTTAGCTGCTTATAAGTCAAATTTCAGAAAGAAGGAGACAAATATGTGATTAAGATTGGCCTGAATTTTTAAATGGAAATTTTGCCACAGATTTCATATGTAATGTGAGCCATTTAATTTCTGTTTCCCGTTTTCCATTTTACAAAGCAAAAACTACTTAGCTTGTGATGGAAAAGAATGTTACTGTTTGGGGTTGCTTTAGAGACGAATGAGTTTTTACAACTTGTATGACTTTGTATGCATCAATTATCATCTTAAACTACTTTACACAAGTTTCAACATTGTACAGTCGATTTATTACAATGGGAGTCTGTTAAAACTGTGCTGTTGCACACTTGGGTAAAATGAAGATGTTCCTAAAGAATGAACACTTAATTGTGCAAATACCAACTGAAAAGTAGTCAATCCTAATGTAAATTAAGCTCTGCTTTGCTGGTTTGATGATTAATTTTACTTCAAGTAGAGTTCACGATCTCAGTTAAAGTAGGAAAATTGGTTTCTGTCTCTTGATCATTCTTCTCCCCTGCTAATTTCACTCTCCTTGGATGGTCTCAATTTTGAGTCTCTGCTTTCTATTGTTTCCCTACTTCTCCCCACATGCTCTTGAAATGCTGTATTTGCATTTTCAGTAGTGAGATGCAATGAAGAGAAAGTATTTAAGAATGGTATTATTAAAGATCATTATCCTTATTATTAAGTTTGTAGGTACCTATGTTGCTCTCTTTTTATTTTAAACATATTGATTTATGTGGTTTTACATGTCACCTAGGGCATATGAAACTTATGAGAAGATTCAATTTTGTCTTTATTTATGTGGTTTTAACAAACAGCCTCACCGATGCGACCAGTGCCCAATGTCATTTAATGTTGAATTCAACTTGACGCTCCATAAATGTACTCACAATGGCGAAGATCCTACATGTCCTGTGTGCAACAAGAAATTCTCCAGAGTAGCCAGTCTGAAAGCTCATATAATGCTACATGAGAAAGAAGAGGTAATTCATTAAACCTCCTAATCTAAATTTTGAAAAAATGTGTCATAAAGGTTTTACTTATGCTTTAGATTGGAGGGTTGAATAAATAATTTCTTTCAAAAGAGATACAAGACTTAGTGGGGAGTCTGTTTTAATAATGTAGCAGAAATTAATACACAGGTTATAAGCAATTGTTCACATCCTGTCTTTACTAACTGATTAGTTATTTACAAATAGTTGTATTTTGAATCAAGTGGTGTTATTTCCTGTACATCAGTAAGCCCACACGTAGTAATCTGGATGATCAGTTTTGAAAACAGATGTCATGATGAGGCAATCTTACCATCTATTTCTTGCACCACGAAGCTATTCCCTTATGTAGAACTGCCACCCCTTTTGTAGTGGCTGTTTCACTTAAGAGGACTTTTTGTTCCTTTCCCGCCTCACAATTTCATTTTCTGTTTTTATAAGGCATCAGTTAAACTTGTAGCAAAGAGTTAACGTGTGCAAAATACTATTTCTTTTATAGCTATTTCTCTGTAGCTGCAATTGATTGTACTGCTCAAAATACTGAGTTCTCAGTCGTGTTGACCTCTTCCTCCTTTGATGGCTTTTTTAAAATTGTACTTTGTGGTGAAGAATTTGAGCTGGCTCAAGTATGCACTTTTATCAACAGACTTCTAATCATAAACATAACAATCATATGTTCCTTCATTCCAGCTGCAGGCATCTTACAGCACTTTCAACCAGTATGTTTGGGATGATAGGCCTGTTTGCATTTTTCCCTAAACTGGACAGGGAATGTCATTTGTAGAGCAAACATTCCTCCTTTAATCTTGTTAGTTCACATTTTATCGCTTACACAGCTGAGGTAAAATGAAAGGACTTGGGCCCATATTGCATGTTACTGTATTTACAGTGGTGGATAACTAATGGGAAACTAACTAATGGGAAATTTGATTTATTGCTAAAAATGTCAGAATAAGGAAATTGGGCATTGAGAAAGATGCCTATGAGTGATTTTCAGTATTAAAAATACTTGGTGATAGAAATTATGTACTTAAGCAGCTCTGATTTCTATACTTGGTGCAGATGTCAGAATAGGATGTGCGATGCCTTCCAATTTAAAATTCAGTCTGTAGCTTGAAAATTGAATTTATAAAAAAAATGAGCACATTTCAATTGCTAATGAATGTATCTTACAATACACGGTAACTGTGATGAAACAGATAAATGCAACAATTACTGAGAACTATAGGAATTGCTTTCCTAGTAGTTATGCAGAGGGCTTGTAGAAGAGCAGAAATTTAAAGTTGAAGCAGAGGGTCTTGATGGCAGTAGCTGTCATTCAGCCATACATAATATACAGGATAAGAAGTTATCAGTCAAGTACATCGTCCCTCCTGTTACTGTTCTTCCTGTAGCCATTGGAAAGGTTGATAATCTGAAGATCAGAACACAGCAGTTGAGGATGTGGCTGCACAAAGCTGAGGCTTAGGTAACTTAAGCCTTGTCTTGTACTGCGTCATCCAGCTCTATCTACAGATGTGTGCAGAGGGGCAGTAACAAGATACTGTGATTTGCTTCTTGAGCTCTCAAATTAGGTTTGGGAGAGACTGCCTGTGGTGAAATTCAAGTTTTTGGGATTGTTCTTGTGAAAGGTTTTGTAAGGAATTTTCTAGGCTTGCAAGAGGCTAACTTTTGGTTTTTTCATGTTCTTTCTTGAGAACTAGGGAGGGAGGGACTTTTTATGAGAGCTTGTAGTGATAGGACAAGGGGTAACAGCTTTAAACTGAAAGAGGATAGATTTAGGTTAGATGTGAGGAAGAAGTTTATCTGAAGTTTGAACACCTCCAGGGACAGTGACTCCATCACTTCCCTTGGGCAGTCTGTTCAAATAAGTGACCACTCGGTCAGAGAAGAAATTCTTTCTAATGCCCAATCTAAACCTCCCCTGGCACAACTTGAGGCCATTTCCGAGGCCATTTCCTCATGTTCTTTCACTAGTGACTTGGGTAAAGAGACCGACCTCCACTTCTGTACAACCTCCTTTCAGGTAGAATGCATTGTAAGTCTCTTTTCAAGGAACTCTTCCCCAGCTAAAGATCATCATAAACCAAATTTTTTGGATAAGAACAGTATTTTTCAACAAGAAGTGTTCTTATTAAGTGTAGTTCTTGGAAAATACCGGTTTTAGTTTATTTATTGTTCTGCTTGGAAAATACCGGTTTTAGTTTATTTATTGTTCTGTACTGCAACTTGACTCCAATTATGACTTAGATTAACCAAGTAATTTTTGAGGTAGTATTTTTGTGAATTTTAAGGTTTCTTGTGGGAACGTCTGAAGATATTGCAGAATTTTTGGTTATTTTTTTTTTCAGACTTAGGGATCAAATGTACTGTAAAAGCATTTTTAAAAGTAGTGCTGTGTATCTTTGTTCCTCTTGATTGAGCCATCCTTGTCAATATCTTTATTTAAACAAGCATTGTTTTGGTTTTTTCCCCTTGTTGATCATTCAAGGAGATAAAAAAGGGGAGGATAAAAACCATGTCTGTCTGCAGCTGTATTCACAATTACTGAAAAATTGAGACAAAAAAGTATATTACATACATGAATGAGGAACATGTAACAGTTGTGTTGCCAAATAGATGATGAATATTTTCAGTTGTTAAATCTTAACTTTCTGTCTAGATTTTATAAAATAAAGATTTACAGAGAAATAAAGTTACTGGTTTTGAAAAGCAAAAGGAATAGAATTAAATGCAGAGCTTTTAATTTTCAGTTCAACAATATTTAATTCCTCCTCTGAATTTCAGAGAAATGGCAATATCTGTGCACTACACTTTCCAAACATAATTTTCATTCTAAATCATAAGGAATGCTAATATAGAGGGAAAGTGCTATGTTTTAACACTGATGTAAAATTAATGGATTTAAGGGGTGTCTGTCAAAGACAATGTGTCCCTATTTATTTCTGTCATCTTTTCTGTGAAGATAGCTTAAGAAAAGTCAGTAGTAACTGTGGTGGGATTACTGTTAAAAAGTGACAATCTGTATAGTTCTAACCATAAAACATGTAAAGCCCCCAGACCTAGCAGGTGTAAATTTCTGCATGTGTATTGAATTAGCGTACCAAGGTGATAGGGATGGGGAGGTTTGTACTGAACTGCTTTTGGGAACTTTTTTAGCATTTCAGTGGAGTTTCTAAAATTATTACTGTTACCGTAAGCTTGCAGATTGTTTGTGATTTGTATTATGTGGCTCATAAACATTTTTTGCTTGTACACTCTTATTGCTCCTAGCTGCTGATGTCCATACTGGGATATGTTCATCTACTGGAGCAAAGCTTGTGAATGTGCTCTGCTGTTTGGGAATCTTTTGAAAAATCAGTCTCTATTATCTCTTTCAGAATCTTATCTGTTCAGAGTGCGGAGATGAATTTACTTTACAGAGTCAGCTGTCCATACACATGGAAGAACATCGTCAGGAATTGGCAGGCAGTAGGATCCACAGCTGCAAGTCTTGTAAAAAGGAATTTGAAACTTCCTCACAGCTAAAGGAGCATATGAAAACTCACTATAAAATAAGGTGAAAATCATGGGATTGTAGCAAAATGAGCAGATGTTGCTTTTGTGGTGATAGCTGGGGAAAGCAAGAGTAGCGTTTCCAGTCAGTGAAGTACTGTGATTTTCTTTTCTTTGGTGTGCTATTATGAAATGGATTTTTTTCAAAAAACCTTGCTAAAGTTGGGGGTTATTTTTAGAAGCCTTTTTGGTTTTTTCTAGTTTTGAATGTAGGCATCCATCTGCTTGCTATTTGTAAACACAGGTTAGGTTTTTCTGTTAGTGCTTTTTGAAGTGTGTTTATGTGTGATTTTAAAGGCACACAGCACCATGTTGAAGCTAATACCCGTTAATTTTATATAGTATTTTAATTGCAAATATCTTCATCCTTCTGCGAAGAAACAGGTTGTTCTTCGCATTTTAATAATCTTTTGCAAGTAGTCCTCACCACAACCTGCTGTGACTTTCTTGTAAAACTGTAAAAGCACAAAGTAAAGGGAAAATCCAGGCCTAATAAAAGCTCTTCTTACTTCTGGAGAAAATTTGTCTTTTCCTCCAAACCTCTACTTTTACTTTGCTTTGAGGAAGGTGAAAATGGCTTTAAGCTGTGAAGTCACTGGATACTTCTGGTAGAACTTACGGTGAAAATGTCTCTGTAGAACCTCTAGGAAGTATCAGTTTTACTACAGAAATAATAAATTCTTGGTGTTTGTAGGCAGTTGTAAAAGTGCTCCATTTATGTTGTTTTATGGTATCGTTAAAGAATTACGCTGGTAAAGAGTTAAGCTGATAGTTTGTCATCAAATATACACTGTTAAAAAATGAAGGGGTAAAATCAGCTTCTTAAAAATAATGTTTTGTATTTGGATTTAGAGGATTTTATATAAATTACTTTTTTTTTAAATAACAGGGTGTCAAATACTAGATCTTATAATAGAAACATTGACAGAAGTGGGTTTACATATTCCTGTCCTCACTGTGGAAAGACGTTCCAAAAGCCAAGTCAGTTAACGCGACATGTTAGGATACACACAGGTAAGGCTATGGAAGTAATTATTTTAGTTTGCATTCATTTTACAAAAGTCAGTTGGTTCAAAATACCCTTTATGTTACTGTTCTGCTTAGGAAATGTATATGTTTTTAAGCGTCATTTTAACTGTTTCTAATGATATACATCTGGACATGGTAAGTACGTTACACATTTTATTTATTACAGTACACGATTTTTGGTACATAAAGTTTCAGTGTGCCCTAAAATTAGTTCAGGTGCTTTAAAAGTCTTACCCATAGAACAGATTCTAGAATTTATTATCACATAAAGAGCAGAAATACATGATAATTTATAATATTACTAACATAGTGGGCTTGCTCTTAATTTTAGATTTAGGTTATTAAAGTTATTGCTGTATTTTTTCAGTGGTTACTTCAGTTGCCATTTTCAGTATGTCCAGGTGAATTTGGGATTGTAATTTGGTTTTTGCAGAATGGATGGGTTGTGCAGAAATTACTGTAATAAATATGTGCATTTGTTTGACCCTTAAGCAATTGAAATAATTGAAATATGCCAAATGTAAAACAATACAAAAGTTTCTGAATGTATAGAAGACATAATGTATATAAGAATAGCTCTCCAGTCTTAACCACACATATATAATACAGCATAGGATTGGCTTTAAACAAAACCTTCTTTATTTGCAATACATAGATGTTTTCCATCTTGTGAATCAATCTCTGTTTGTCTAGGTTTTGGCTCATTAAAGTAGTAAATTATGTAAGTGTGCAATCTTGTTTATATTAGATGTCTGTTCGGGCAGTGATGTGACAAGTTGCCATGTACAGGAATGATTTGTGTTTGCCAAAGAGAAATAAAAATTCCATTGTGTGATGCCTTCTTAGGAATGTTTTTAAACTTTAAATATAAAACAGTAACACAAGGGGTCACCCTTGCACCTGCTTTAAAAGTTACCTCCAAGTAATATCCTGAAAAAGTCACTGAAAACTAATTTTCTTGTGTTGAGTTTTGTGCCTATTTGGTACCAGTATTTTAACTTATTTTGTTCAGAATTAAAGAATCTTAGAATCATAAGATTGGAAGGGACATCCACAGGTCATCTAGTCCAACCCCCCTGCAACAAGCAGGGATATTACTCGCTAGACCAGATTGCCCAGAGCCCCATCAAGCCTGAGCTTGAATGGCTCCAGGGATGGAGCCTCCACCACCTCTCTAGGCAGCCTGTTCCAGGGATCCACCACCATCATATTCAAGAACTTATTCCTCATGTCTAAGCTTAAGTCCATAGGTCCTCGTCCTATCATTCCAGGCTCTATTGAGTTGTTCTTCTCCAGTCATCTTACAGGCCCTTTTCAGGGATTAGAAGGTTACTATAAGGTCCCCTGTATAGCCTTCTCCTCTTCAGGCTGAACAGCACAAAGTTTCTCAGCTTGTTCTCGTAAGAGAAGTACTTCACCCCTCTGGTCATTTTTGTGGCCTCCTCTGGACATGTTTCAACAGGTCCCTGGCCTTCTTGTGTTGGGGGCTCCAAAGCTGGGCAGCATAGGTTATTAGTCGATTTAGAACAATTTTCCAAAGTTTAGAAAAAAATTAGGAGCATTTATGAGAAGATGACATTTGTCCTTTGGGAAACCAGAGACAGAGAATGTAATCCTCATCTGCACGTGGCTGTAGGCCATTTCAAGTTCCAGGCAACTAATGAATACTGTTAATTTGTGATGTGTATTTCTTTAAATTTGCAGACAGTCTGTCTGGTGTTCGATTGCTCGAGGGACTGTAAACTATGTAGGAAAGAGTAACTGCTTTAAAGAATTTGGAATACTTAAGTATAATTGTTAAGAGAGTCTGCTGTGCAATGTGCACAGCATTGCATTAGTGTCTTAATTGCAAATTTTTTTTGTTCATAGCTATTAATTTCAAGAACTTAGACCCTTTGGGGAAAAAATATTAAGTATCAGGGATTATAATTCCCATATTAATAACTAAGTAATGCTTCTCTGCCCTGCCACCCCCTTCAGTGTTCTAATCAGTTATACTTGAAAAATATAAATGTTCAGTATTTCCAGACTGGAATTAAGATTTAAGTTTTATAATGAAATTTATTTATTTAAATAGGTAAACTGCACCTGAAGCGATAGTGTGGAACGGTCACCAGCAGGAAAACTATTCCTGTTTATTCAAAGCCCCTTACTCCACATCTTCCTCCTTTTTCTTGCAGGTGAAAGACCTTTCAAATGCAGTGAATGTGGAAAAGCCTTTAACCAGAAGGGGGCATTGCAGACCCATATGATCAAGCACACCGGTGAAAAACCCCATGCTTGTGCCTTTTGTCCTGCAGCCTTTTCTCAGAAAGGCAATCTTCAGTCACACATACAGAGAGTTCATTCAGAGGTAAATACAATTATTCATAAAGTGGTTGGCGCTAATATACTGCTTATTTAATTTTCAGTTTTTAAATTGTCCTGTTTGCTATTCCTGTGCTCTCTGGTGCTTTCTGTAGCCAAGATGGATTTACTGCAGTAGGACAGATTCTAGTTTACCTGCACGCTTTCCTAAAATAGATTAACCAGAATAAATGCATACTTAGAGTAAGACATAAAACCTGAACTTACTGTTTTCAGTACATGGATGTGTTAATAAATTATCAGTGTTTTTAAGTGTATAAAAATGTTGCCTATGTCAGTCTTGGGAGAATGACAGCTGGTATCAGGTGAAAAGAAGCTAAAAAGCAGCAAAGCAAAAAATGGTGAAAAATTTCAAGGCCAAACAGCAACCCATGAACTTCAGCATAGAGCATACGTGCAATTTGTCTTTGAAGTATATATCTTGCACTATTTTCAGAGGATAGAAGGTAGAAGAAAATGACAAAATATTATAAAAAATCATTTTTGTCTCGGACCTCTTTATACTGATGCTTTTTTTTCTTTGTGTTGTCTTTTTTCTTTTGATATGTGAACAGTACTCCATGATAATGTAATAGTCTTCTAAATGACATTGGCTCCGCTGACTTTGTTCAGCAATTTCCTTGCTGACTTCAGTCATTTCTGGTTGGAAATAGCCATACAGAGAGACGTAGTTTAGATTGATTTGGAAGGTAGGAAGTGACAGAGGCAGCTTTTCTCCTTTTTTTTCCCCCCTGCATGCAGAATGTCACCTCTGCTCTCATGCTTGCTTCTAACTCTGTCTGAGATTTGCTTTCTTGTTTACCATTTATGTGGTACAGTGATAGGTCTTATTTATTGGATTTTTTTTAACCAAGGATCCATTTGCATGTTAGTTTATTACTTTTTATTAGACATATAAGTATGTGAACATGTGAATACGTCTTACTGGTTTGTATTCTGCTTAATTATGTTAACTCATATGTTTACGTTTCATATATCTTTGTGGGACTATTCACATCTCTCTATATGTCATAGCCTTTGCTACATTAAAAATGCACCAACATTAGTTTCATAATTTACTTTGATTTTTTTCAGTGTTACTAGATTGTCAGAAATGAAGCCAAAAATACTTTTCCTTTTACTTGCGCCGCTGTTCTTCTGTAAAAGAAATAAAAAACCCCAAGTTGTGGCATGAAGGAGTTTAAATAAATGCTGCCTCTTGTGCTGCCTCTTGATCACATCTGTGATTTGTGATGCTGACCCTGTATTTTAGTTACTGCTTAGGATCATTTGGGGTTTTTTCTTCCTTGCTGTTGCTATGTTTTCTTCAAGCCTGCATGGAGAACTCTGTCACAGAATAGCATTACAGATGATAACAAAACAGGTTAATGCTCACTTCATGTATCACAATTTAGTTGTATTGGTATTCTGTTACATTAAACTTCCCTGCCTTTCAACATGTTGATTTGTTTTCTGTAAATTTTTTCATGCAGTCCCTGTGGCCACTGGCCTAATCTATCTTGCTTTCATTCTGCTTCGACTTGAAAAATTGATTTTATTTTTTTCCTTGGAAATGTTTTGCAAAAAATACTTTTTCAAAAGTAAACAGAAGAAAGCCAAAACTTGAAGATAAATTAGATGTATATATTTCTCTTTGTGTTTCCAAACTTCCACTTGTATCATGTACCATGTTAATCTTCAGGCACATCTTTATAGATAAAGTGGCATTTCAATTTCTTTTTAAGTGTATAACTGTAGGAAAATGTTAGGAGGCCCTAACATAATGTCTCAGGCATCATTTGCCAGACGACATTTAATTTGGTCTTTGGTGCTTTCCAGTATGGAGAAGTAGTAATAGGAGCTGAAAGTCACAGAAAGGTAGAATGGCTAGGGTTGGAAGGGACTTTAAAGATCATGTAGTTCCAAACCCTCTGCACAGGCAGGGACACCTTCACTAGATCAGGTTACTCAGGGGCCCCTCCAACCTGTTCTTGAACACTTCCAGGGATGGGGCAACCACAACTTCCTTGGGCAACCTGTTCTAGCATCTCACCACCCTCATAGGAAAGAATTTCTTTCTAATGTTCAACCTAAATCTTCCCTCTTCAAGTTTGAACCTGTTTTCCCTTGCCGTCTCTCAATGCACCTACGTAAAAAGCACTACTCCAGGTTTCAGATATTGGAAAGATGCTATAAAGTCACCTCAGAGACTCTTCTCCAGGCTGAAACAACCCCAACTTGTCCATCCTGTCCTCATAGGGGAGGTGCTCCAGCCCTCTGATCATTTGAGTTGCTCTTCTCTGGACATTTTCCAGGAGCTCTATGTCCTTATTATGCTGAGGACGCCAGAACTGGACACAGTACTCCAGGTGGGGTCTCACAAGTGCAGAGTGGGGAGAGAGCATCACATCCCTTGACCAACTGTCACTGCTTTTGATTCAGCCCAGTACACAGTTGGTTTTCTGGGCTGCAAGCACACCCTGTCGGCTCCCGTTAAACTTCTGATCCCCTACCACCCCCAAGTCCTTTTCCTCAGGGCTGTCCTCAATCCTGTCTCCTCCCAATCTGTACTCATGAATGGGATTGCCTTGACCCAGGTGCAGAACCTTGCGCTTGCCCTTTTTGAACTTCATGCAGAGTACCGACCCTTGAGGAACTGCACTTGTTACACATCTCTATTTGAGCACTGAGCCACTGCTCACAACTCTTTGGGTGCAACCGTCCAGCTGGCACCTTATCCAGTGAGTGGTCCGTCCATCAAATCCATCTTGTTTCAGTTTTAGAGTCATGCACATAGATTAGAATTGACTTGATATGTAAGAGATACAAGACTGATACCATAACTAGATATCGGTAACTTGGAAAAATAAGCTATTTTAGCTCCCATAAACTCAGTAAATTTGTTCTGTGAAGAAATAATAAAAAACATAGTAATTGGTAGATGTAGGGAAATTTACTTAATTTTTTGATTTCTTGCAGGTGAAGAATGGCCCTACATATAACTGTACAGAATGTAGTTGTGTCTTCAAAAGTTTGGGTAGTTTAAATACTCATATTAGCAAGATGCACATGGGTGGTCCACAGAACTCAGTGAGTGCCTCAACAGATGTATCTCATGTTACAGCGGTAAGCTTCACGCAGTGTGCTGTGAAAATTCCTTTAAGAGTTAATTAGGTTTATATATTTTATATATATAAAAATATAATATATACAAATACATTATATAATTGCAGCATGATATTTGTTTTTCTGTTATTTGATTTTTCAGGTTAATTAATAAAAATATTAGTGTTTGCATACAAGAGGAGAAAGCTTCTGTAACTTAAGATTTTTTTATATTTCTAAGCTAAGAAGCAATGTTAGTGATTCTGTCTAGTGTTCTCTCTCTTCCCTAGTCTCATTTTGTTATGTAATGGAACTATAGAATCATTAAACCAAACATTAAACCACGTCCTTAAGCATCGCATGCCCTTAGTCTCCACACTGTGGGAAAATGAAGTGGGCTACTTTTCTGTGTGACAGTAGCTGTGTTTTTCTTCTTTTTGCACAGAGACTTAAAAATGCCACCATTTCTTTGCAGGACTCTGTCACACAATCTTTAACAACATCCCCTGCTAATCTTCTGCAGCCTGCTGATAACAAATGGAAGAATGTAAGTGCAGTGATTCTCTCATATTTTTTGTTTCAAGGCTAAAAGTAGGAGAAACTTGTATTTTGTAAAGTTTAATTTAACTGATGAAAAAGGGTGTGCAACAGTCCTCTGTGATAAACTGATCCACTAGTACTTGAAGGACAGCTTATAGCTTAATGCAGCTGCTTATTTGGAACAGGTCTTGAGTAGGTTATTTTCCCTCATTTGTTGTACATTTGTGATTTTGCAATTATTCTGTTCATTGTTTCTTCAAAATTGAGGCAGGTGAGAGAGCATTAGTGTGTTTTGTTGCAGGTATGTGGCATGTTTGTCAACTGTAGATGCAGCACTGATTGGACTTATGTTCTCTCCTTCCCAACTTCAACTACTGATTATCTTCTTATGCACTAGAATCCTCAGAACTAAGGACTAGGAAACATGGCAGTATTGCTTAAAGTCACTGTAACCTGACTGTCCACTTGATCTTTTACTGTGAATTCAGTATTCCAGGACCACAAAGCTGAACAGAACTGGTGTAAACTAATTAATTGCTAGTATTTGCTGTATTAACTAGATAGCTATACTACTTGTCTTGTAAGATTTTTAAAGAGCATTAAAAACGACAGTTCTTCAAAACTGGTTTGAGTAAAATTTGCTCGTTTTTAACCAGTTGAAATTGCATTTCTTGGTAAGGAGCAGTATCAGAGGTGGTGCCTGTTTTTTAAGAGGACCTCTATGTGTGTGTGTGTGTGTGTGTATGTGTGTGAAAGCACAGATCTGAAAATCAGATACTCATCCATTTAGGGTATGCTTTGTTGTAAATACACTGGGTTAAACATAAAATATTCCTAAATAAAGAAGTTTTATGAAATTGCAATCAGCATATAGTTGTGATGGATTTATGTTCTAGAAAGGGAGGTAGTCTTTCAGTAGTTTTGTATAGTCTCTGACCATTTTTTACACAAACATGCACCACTCCCCAACAGACTTTGTGTTTGGCAGTGTGGTTTATATTCAAAAACTCTGCCTCTCTGAAACTTGACTTGCTGGACTGTTAACCTACCTTTTCTCAAGTGTCAGGATGAAGTTTATCTTTTTTTATTAACCTGAATATTGAAACTACGCTTGTATGTCAGGGTGCCAGGTCTTTAAAGAAAAAGGGGAAATCTGTGTTCTCTGTAATGGAGAAAAGAAATTTTGAAGTATTTTGAGTATTGAAGTTAGACAAATTCACTCTTAGAAATGAAAAATGGAATTGTAGTGCGGATAATTTATTGAGCAGCATGTTGAAGCTGGATAGCAACAGAAAAAGTTACCACAATAAATTACTTGATTTATAGAACTACTAGAATTTCAGTGCAGTTACTTAACTTGAAGGAGTAATTCACTCAGAGCAGTCATAGATCAGTCACACTAAGGGTGAACACAAGGTCCGCTATTCTATTTGAACAATTCTGGAATGAAGTAGTAATAAAATATACGGAACTCTATGCTGTATTTTAAAATCTGTCTTGAAGGGAGATCTGCAAATGGTTCTCTGACACTTTTTTATCAGGAACAGGGTATTTTAATAGTAATGTAACAAACTTGATATGTGTGTACAGAATTTGTAAAAGATAAGCTCCATGGGACAGCTGTGCAACCCCCCCATATAAACTATAAGAACACATGTAGTAAAGGAAGTTTTGTGTCAGTTGAGCAGTTCCATCACTGGTGGTGGTTTGGCTTTTTCATAATCTGAAGCTTTGTAGAATTTTATGGACTTTTTAGTGTGGGTTTCCCACTGAAGAGCTTCCCTGTGTTCTGTTGCAAGAAAACAAATGATCTCCATAAAGTTGTCTTATACTCTCTAGTGAAACACTTTGCTTCGATTCCTGTTTGTTGCAATGAAAATGGCACACAGCATGTTTGATTTAGTAAAATACACCCTGAAATGTTTAGAGAACTTTTGTTAAATTGGAATCTGAGGAGACTGAGTCTTTCCATCTGTCCCACCAGTGAAGTACAAAAAGACAAACAAATTGCAGAATCAGCAAAATAGTGAGTGCTAATGTCACATGCATACAAGAGAAATGAGAGAAAAGTTGCTTTTGTATCATCTCATGAGGAAGCATTAAAAGTACTTAATCAAATTGGTGGGATATAATTTGAGTCAAGCTATTTTATCATGTTTCCTTGTAACTGTCCTCAAATACAGGGAGTGTGTCAATTTAACTGTCCAGTGTAATGTGTCAGTATTAAGAAATTCTTGGGGGAGTTTTCAGATTGAAAGAAATACTCTCTGAAACCTAAGATTGCTTGGTTCTAAATGATTGGAAGGAAGATAAGGTTTGTGTGCCTGTGATTATTTTAAGAGAACTGAGCAAATACCTAGTGTGTTCTAAGAAACAGAATTTCGGGACTAGAGAAGATATGAATATAGATTTCTCTTTACTGCAGTAAAATAAATAATGATTGAGAGCAGTTCTTTCAGTAAAGGTATACTTAGAGTCTTTTTGTTACAAGGAAGAAAAGTTGATAAATGAAAGAGAAGAAAAGCATTTATGATTTATAAAGAAATACCAAGGAGTTTTATGACTTTCTTCCTATTTGTGACCAAGGTAGCTTAAGATAAAATTATCAGATCACTGGTTAAAACATTTGATTTTCAGACTTTAAGGGCTCTTTTAGCATTTTGACATTGCTTCATGTGTACTTATATTTTTTAAGGGATGCTACTAAAGCTAGAAAGTGTTGAAAGTTGATGGGGGGGAAAAAGCTTAGTAGTTTGTTCTGCAAGGTTTTGATGTAGGAGGACATAATTTCATACAAAAAAATCTCAAGTAATAGAAGGTTATTCTTCCATAGGATTCAGAGTCTGCCTTAGTTGAATGGAGTTAAAAGTAAACTTTAAAAAGACAACCATGTCAGTGCTTTTTGTTTGTTGTTAAATTACTTTTCATGAGTCTACATATACAGATTGGGGAATTGGTTCCTGTGTTGTGTGAACTGGTTGAAGGTTCAGCGATTATGATAAACTTAATTCAAGCTGAAGGCTTACAGTTATGCAGCTCGGGAAGAACTCCAGGAATGAAGAAATTCTTCAGGGAATGAGAAGACCTTCAATGACAGCTCTCTATAATTCTTATGTCTTACACAAGTGGTCACCCTTGTAGTAGACAGTTAACAGACATATCAGATATATGGGAGCTGAACAGATCACTCAGTTCATGTGTAATTTTCACATCCTTTACAAATGGCTCTGTGTTTCAGGCCACACATTTTCGGTCTCCACTTCTTCAACAGACAGAAAATCAGGTGTCTTCTGCTACTGCTCATCAGGGTCAGCAGGCTGTAACTGATGTCATCCAGCAGCTCCTTGAGTTATCAGAACCAAGTCCTGTAGAAAATAGCCAGCCTCATCAACCTGGTCAACAGCTTAGCATTGCCGTGGGAATCAATAGAGATATTTTGCAGGTAAGAGCAGTGTTTGAGAATAGCTTTACATTTCAGTGGTTCCTTTAATCATCTTTATTTTTGAGCAAATTTCACTGTGATAGTATACCTTCTGAGATTCAAAATGATTTCTACATCAAGGAAAAATTGCAAAGATCTGCTGAACAAGTATGGAATGCACAGAGATACCTTTTCTATAATTTTACTAAAGCAGGGTTATAATGCTTTCTTCTACGTCATATAATCAGTATTTGTCTGCAGATGTGTACCTGGACATATAATTAATTTTTTTAGCTTTTTTTCCTGTTTCCTCAAAGCAGTGTGTGGCTTGTCAAGTCACGCTGTGCTTAAAAATGACTACATTTAAGAGGGAGAGGTATTTTTATCTGCTTAAAAAAGGAGAATGTATGTGGGGCCTTTATCTGCTTCTAATTAATAATAGTAATGTGAATGTTTCCTGTTGGTGCAGACATCATTGGTCTGACCCAGGAAGCAATTTTTTGCCTAACCCATCTTTCTGTCTTTGGCACTGGCAGTAGGAGATGCCATGTAACCGAAGAGATGCAGGCAGTAATCGAACTGTCTGTGCTTGTTCTGCAGCTTCCAGCACATAATGGAACAGGGCAGAGCATATTCTTCATTGGCATTGCTAACCTTTAAGCTATTTTAAAAACTTTATTCTTCACATTTTTCAAATTCCTTTTTGAAGACCCAGTTGTTAACAGGTAGCTATGTGCTGGTTCAACCATGTTGTGCTGAGTTCTCTAATGTCAGGAACGTGATGTATAGTTGCATCAAGTTATAACACAAAATACAACTCTTGCTATTGAGAAAAACCCGCATAAATCAGTCTTTCAGGTTTGTTATTATATGAGCATTGTACTGTTGTACAAAATAAAGTGTAGTTTTCTTGCAAGCTATCAGATACCAGTGTCCTCTTAGTGCAATGTGTGTTTTGAGGTCTTTGTTCCAGAGCCTTTTCAGACACAATAGTATTCATAAAGGTACCTCATCTCCAGTCCCTTCTGGGTGCACATAAAAAGAAGTGTATAGTTCTTACTCAATCTGGCTATCAGTGGTTTGTTAAGAGAGCTTTTCGATCTTTTCCAAGCCTTCCTTTGATTTAGCATTTTTCCTTTATATCATGTACAGGTTCTCCACAAGCTCATGGGCTTCAGTTTTGGTCCTGTGTGGAGAACTGTTCTTTCATGTTGTAGGTAGCTGTATATTCCTGAGAAATGTTTGATCCTGTAGAAATAATTGATACTTTTCTGAAAGGCCTTTTGTTGGCATGAGTATTAGTGAGCAACTGAAAATCTCTCAGGCAGTCAGAAGTCAATGTTGCGTGAAAATGTTTGTGCAAGTTTGAAATCCACGTGAATACTCTGGGAGGATAAAGCATTTAATTCTTTTAATTACATTTGTATTTTGTCCTCTTAAGTAGTTGAGAAAAATTCATAGAATCATTAGGGATTGGAAGGGACCTTGAAAGATCATCTAGTCCAATCCCCATGCCACAGCAGGATCACCTAGACACCCACCCCTCACATAGTTATAGACATAAATGAGGTCATCCCTCAGCCTCCTCTTCTCCAAGCTGAAGTGTCCCAGCTCCCTCAACCCTTCCTCATAAGGGAGGTGTTCTACTTCCTTCATCATCTTCGTTGCTCTATGCTGGACACACTTCAGTAGCTCTGTGTCCTTCTTGAACTGAAAGGCCCAGAACTGGACACAATACGCCAGATGTGGCCTCACTAGTGCAGAGTAGAGGGAGAGAAGAACCTCCCTTGATCTGCTAACCACCCCCCTTTTGATGCACCAAAGGATGCTGTTAGCCCTCTTGGCCACAACAGCACATCCTTGGGGGACTCTACTAGATACAGGCCTCCAACTAGACTCTGTCCCACTGACCACTACTCTCTGGCTTCTATCCTGCAGACAGTTCACAGTCCACCTCACTACCTAATCATGCAGTCCACACTGCCTCAGTTTGGCTGCAAGGATGCTATGTGAGACTGGAGTAATGCTGGAATGTTTCCTAATCTACAAGTTTTTTGTCCTCTTTTTAGCAAGCTTTAGAGAACAGTGGCTTGACTTCGATTCCTGTCTCTGTGCATTCTACTGACTGCAGCCAGGCTAAGGCTCCTGGGGCTCAAGATCAGAACCCAGATGTCCAGACACTCTCAAATCATCAGGCTGACTCTAATAATGTAGAACCAGACAAGGAGCAAGAGACCACAGATAAACTGGACAAAAAAGAAAAAAAGATTATCAAGAAGAAGTCACCATTTTTACCTGGTAAGACTGCCATTGGTTGTTACTTTTCATAGAGTATTTGTGGGTGTGTTGATGGCTCTCTATTTCCCAAAGCGCACTTTGGATCAGTTACAATCTTCATTTACTTACACACACATTATGTTTAGGATATAAGTTAGGATAATTACAGTAGTGTCAGTCTCCTCAAGTGAAGTTACACAGCTAAATCACCTGGATTTAGATCAGTGGAGGGTTTTTTGGAGGTGGAGAAAAAGAAAGAATAGAAATCTTTTACCTTCTTTTTCCTGTCGTCCTTTCCTGTGGAGGATAGGGATTTCATGGTGTGTCCTGGAGCAGGGGGTTCTTGCACACACTACTGTTCCTCCATGGAAGTGAGGTCTCACAGAGGCAGAAGTGCGGTGCTGCTGCCTCATGAGAACTTAATTGATCTGCACTGTAGGGAAGGATGAAGGTTGGCATTGTGGATAAATACTCACGTCACCTGTGTTGGGGATCAGAGTAGTGGTTTGATATCACGACCATAAATATAACCCGGACCTCTTCAAGAGAGGCGAAATGGGAAGTCACGCTCAGACCACATGTGGCAGCGAGAGAGCTGAGTCCTGAACACTGTTTTGTCGAGGTTTCTGGGTGATCTGAGGGTTCGCTGAACAGGAAATCTCGGGGGAACCAGGTGGTGGCCACTTAGGTTTGGGTACTCCTGTGGCATTAGCTGGGCAAACACTGCGGGAGATGCAGACACAGACCTCTTCAAGGGAGGTGAAACTAGAAGTCATGCTCAGACCACCTGCGTCAGCGAGAGAGCTGCCTGTGGGCCGTCAGGGGGCAAAACCCAAACACCATGAAAACGGTGCTGCAGCAGAGAAGACTAGGCTGCGGTCACCACTGCATATGGATGTGGGAACTCAAGAGGTCCCCCAACATGATGAGGCTGTGCAGGTGTCAGGCTGCCAGGAATGTAACACTCCCTTGAGTTTTTCTGGTTGTGTATGGTGCAAGAAGGTAGGTTATCAGCTTAACTGAATGGCACAGCTGCAAGATGAGGTTGAAAAGCTGCAGGCTGAAGTAGAAAGGCTCAGGAGAATTGAAGAAACTAAAATAGAGGTAGGCCAGTGGAGCCAGCCTGGACAACAGCCAAGTAAGAACCAGAAACACGGAGCCCAATTATTCTGCACCTCTCAGATAGAGGACAGAAGCCCGAGTGGAAGGGGTGAGTAAAGCCTAGTGAACAGCCGTGGCAGAAGGCCTGCCTCACCTTCTCGGTTGCCACTGAGTAATAGATATGAGTCCCTGCTGGAAGACAGCCGGGCTAATACAGTAGAGGACAGAGAACCCATACTAGAGGCCCTGGCAGGGTCACATAAATCTGGGAAATATTCCAGTAATATGACAGCCTCCTCCACAAAGAAGAGAAGGGTCCTAGTTATGGGAGACTCACTCCTGAATGGGACTGAGGGCCCAATATGAAGAGCTGACCCTCATTATTGAGAAGTCTGCAGTCTACCTGGAGCCTGAGTCAGGGATATCACTAGGACGCTCCCTAAGCTGAAGGGATCATATGACTATTGACCACTGCTGATCTTGCAGACTGGTGGGTAAGAAGCTGTATTCCATATAGAAGGACTCAGTCCATTAATACCTGGCTACAAGACTGATGTTACAGGCAGGGCTTTGGGTTCTTTGGTAACGACTGGGTCTGTAAGACACCAAATCTTGCAGGTCCACATGGGAGAGGTTTATCTTGGAGGGGAAAAAGGGGCAGGAATTGTCATGGCTCATTCAGACAGCTTTAAACTAGATTCAAGGGGGTGGGGGGAATGGTTGATGGGTGCACCTCAGTGGGACAGGGCTCTGGTCTTAATGAAAATCAGGTGGCCTCTCGCTGTCCTGGGGTGAAATCGGAGTGCTCAGCTCACTCCCTAAAATGCCTCTACACCAATGCACACAGCATGGGGAATAAGCACAAGTTAGAACTCTGTGTTCAGTCAGGTGATTATGATCTGGTGGCAATTGCAGGGACCTGGTGGGACAGCTTGCATGACTGGAATGTGGTCATGGACGGCTGTGTCCTTTTCAGGAGGGACAGATCAGCAAGGTGAGGTGGTGGAGTTGCTCTTTACATGAGAGAGCAACTGGAATGTGTGAGAGAGGTCAAGAGACGTCCTTGCAAAAGAGGCCAAGGAAACAAAAAGGATTTCTTCATATATACATTGCAGGTAAAACTAAACCTAGAGGCAGTGTAGGCCCCCTGACAGAGGATGCAGAGAAAGCAGAGATACTGAACACCTTCTTTGCCTCCATCTATACTTGTGGGAGCTGTCCTGATATTGAACCCAGACTGTTGAGGCACCAGAGGAATTCGAGGCAAGGGAAGAGCCTGCCTTGCTTGATGAGGACTGGGTTAGGGAT
>VZRI01004713.1:35752-175016 GCA_013397515.1 Upupa epops
TGGACAGCAGGATGACTATGGGCCAGCAATGTGCTCTTGTGGCCAAGAGGGCTAACAGCATCCTTTGGTGCATCAAAAGGGGGGTGGTTAGCAGATCGAGAGAGATTCTTCTCCCCGTGTACTCTTTACTAGTGAGGCTGCATCTGGAGTATTGTGTCCAGTTTTGAGCCCCTCAGTTGAAGGACACACTGCTGCTGGAGTGTGTGCAGCGGAGAGCAACAAAGATCATGAAGGGTTGAGGGAGCTGGGACACTTGAGCTTGGAGAAGAGGAGGCTGAAGGGTGACCTCATTCATGTCTATAACTGTGTGAGGGGAGGGTGTCATTAGGATGGCGCCAGGCTCTTCTCAAGATCAACTGGTGATAGGACAAGGGGTGATGGGTGCAAGGTGGAACAGAGGAGGTTCCATCTAAGTATCAGAAGGAACTTCTTCCCAGGGAGGGTAAAGGAACGTTGGAACAGGCTGGCCAGGGGGGGTCGTGGAGTCTCCTTCTCTGGAGACATTCAAGACATTCAAGATGTGTTCCTGTGCATCTTGGTCTGGGTGATCCTGCTGTGACAGGGGGATTGGACTAGATGATCTTTCAAGGTCCCTTAAGATCCCTAATGAGTCCATGATTCTATGATTTCACATCTTTCCTGTATTGTATATCTGCAGCTCTGGATATTGCCTCTGCTTTGTGCTTAAATGCAACTTTAAAGTTGCTCAAGCTGTAACACTGCCAGGAGTGGTTATTCCAAGTGCAGCTGTCACACTTTAGTGGCTGCCCTGGCAGAGACAGCTCTATATTAAGTAGCCATTTATCTCTGACAATGGTAGTATCCTAGATGTATTGAAGTTGCTTTTTCTTTGTTAGGGATACTGTGTGTAGTGAGAACTCTCTAACTCTGACTGCAGATAGAAATAAACGGTCATTCCTCTACAGTTGCACATGACTGCCTTAACTTTTTTAATAAAATAATATCACCTCAGCATATTTCCATGGTTTACAAAAAAACCCTCACAGTGAGAACTGATTTATGCAAATGAATATTGAATAACATGTATGAATGAAAAGCCTGATAGGATTGAGAAGCTTCCTTTGTTATTTTTGTTGAGTGAGGGTATGCTGTGGCTTTAGGACAGAGGTTCAGATTTGTGCATCATAAAAACACTCTTGTGAACAAGTAGCCTCAAACTGTAAATCTTTCAGCAGGATTGTATTGCATGACAGCTACATTCTGTATTTCTAAGTGACATTCAAACTGCATTCTTTCCATCCTGTGAAGTCATATATTTCTTAGCTATTTTTTTTCCCTTGTTCCTTTTCAGTAGAGTAAAAAATTTACTTTTCAATAGGATTTTTTTGGGTTTTGTTTTTGTCACTGTCATGTAGAATCTGCATTGAGAACTGCATTATCTACTAAGTGTGTTGCAGTAGCATCTATTATGTCAAGTTGCTGTGTTTTGGTTAAAGTGTAGAATGGTGTCAATGTAGTGAAATTTGAAGAACTGATAAAACGTTTCAAACACATTCCTTTTGTTTTTCCTTATTTTAGGTTCTGTACGTGAGGAAAATGGAATAAGGTGGCATGTTTGTCCTTATTGCACTAAAGAATTTAAGAAACCCAGTGATCTAGTGCGCCACATCCGCATTCATACCCATGAGAAGCCATTCAAGTGTCCCCAGTGTTTCCGCGCCTTTGCCGTTAAGAGTACTCTCACAGCACACATTAAAACACACACTGGCATTAAAGCTTTCAAGTGCCAATTTTGTATGAAATGTTTTTCCACCTCAGGGAGTTTAAAAGTTCACATTCGTCTCCATACAGGTGAGGCCTCAAAATTGCTTTTGTTTTCTGTGATGTGGGTGAGACCTTACATGAAGAAAGATAATGCAAAGTCCTCTGTAGAGATATCTGTTGTGTCATTGGGATCTGTTAGAGAATGAGCTGGTTTTAGTGTCTTATGTGATTAACATAAATATTTGTGATAAATTTCTGGTGTTCTGTGTCTTTGAAACTTGGGGCTCTTAGAAAAGATAATGTGATGACTCCACTGTTCCTTCTTGTCAGTATTTGTATTTTGAGTGTGTTGTGCTTTCTGAAGAGTCGTGCTCGTAGAATTTAATTTTACTTAACAGTCATAGTTATTCAGCACCTCTCCCATGCTTTTTGGTATTTAATAACTTCAGTTTTTACCTTCAGCAATGATGTGTTTCTTGGTGTTTTCACTAACGCACCTGTTCCAGCTATCTTATGCTGCATGCCCTAAAACTCCTCTGTTTATGTGTATCTTGTTTATATCATATACATGTGCTTCAATACTTGTGCTTTTGTGGCTAAATGTCTGTCCTATGCATAGAGAAAAATGAATTTTCCACTTTTCTTTCTTTGTTCTTGCAGGTAAGTAAGCTTTCAGCAAGATAAGCTTATAGATGTGCTGCTTCTTACCGCATATTCATACAATTTGTTAGAAATGATCCAACAGACACCTAAATCTTTGATAAAATACAAAAGATTTATTGGTTGCGGTAATAAGGAATGAGCAAGCGGCGCCGGGTGCGTGGGGAGTTAGTCACTGCACTGACACGCACACCTTACAGTTTAAGGCAGCAACATTTTATACCTTATTTCATACATATTATCATTTCAAAGGATCCCCTATATCAGTCTTCTCTTTGTTCACATCTCCACTTCTTAGTGAGACCCCGATCGAAAGATAAGGTGGGAGACAATGTTCTTGGCCTAATCTTAATTAACAAGGATTAGCTCCCCATATGTTTTGGAACACTTTGCAGGTCTTAGATTGCTCAGCCTCCCCCCATCCTGTTTACCGTTTCTCCTGCTGAGTTTCACTGTTTATTTTGTTCATTCAATAGTTTTCCACAATGACAAGGGGGGATATTGTTTTTACCTTGACACGAATCATAATATAATATCTCACACAATTCATATACTTCCTGTAATACCATTTGCATTAATAAAATATATTTACATTTATTACCTTTGTGCATTTGGTGCTGAGTATGTTTAATAGTCAGGTGCCTTTAATCCGTGAAATATCAATGTTAGATTCACATGCAGAAAGGTTTCCATTTTTTTTAAAAAAACTAGTATTTATTTCATAAAATGTTCTATTTACTGTATTGTGAAGAATGGTTGTTGCTTGTGCATTTTTTTCCCAACCTATCATTTCTTTGTAATGCCAACATCTATTTCCTAGCCTTTTAGGTCCAAGATTTCTCCTTGGATGAAAACTGGAAGTTTGTCAGCTTTATCTGTCTCTGTAACTTAGCAAGTTTTCCAGTATCCTTTCCAAGGAGTGATTTCTGCTGGATTTTGCATTGCAGAAGGCTTTTGTTCATCATTCCTGTTGGCATGTGTTTCTGATTGCCATCAAACAGCATTGACATTTTCAGAGACCAATCTAGAATTTCTTTAAACTTTGTCACATCACAGTTCCTCTGTTTTATCTTCATACATGTCATTCGCCTGCTTGTGTGCTGACTCTTGCAGTTTTGTAACCGTTTGCTTTAAAGGACATTTGACCTGCTATCTGTCATTCTTACGATAGCTTCTGGAACCCTTTGAGAAGTGCTGTCACTTTGGCACCATCCAGTTTCCTGATGACAAGCTTGTTTAAAGTGATGTGTTACAACCAGTTAGTTCAACAATTTCATGTTTACATTTGATTGGATTTTATGGATCTGTTTTGAAAAGCCTTTTTGATTGTAAACACCGTTACAAAACAAAAAAGAAAATGCAGAAAAACAAATGAGTATTCCAAGTAGGATGGTGGAAGTAATATCACAAACTGATTCGTCTTTTAATCTTTTTCAGGTGTCAGGCCTTTTGCTTGTCCTCACTGCGACAAAAAGTTTAGAACATCGGGCCACAGGAAAACACACATTGCGTCACACTTCAAACATACGGAACTAAGAAAGCTGAGACATCAGCGTAAACCTGCCAAAGTTCGGGCGGGAAAGACAAGTGTTCCAGTAGCAGACATTCCTTTGCAAGAGCCCATACTCATAACTGATTTAGGTAAAGAGCGAGTAAATTCATGTTCTCTTGAAATTTGAATTTCACTGGAAAATAGAGGTCACAATTTAATCAAGCAAACACATTCAGAGCTTATTCAGAAAGATCCCCTCTTATATAAGTCATCAGAAATAATCAGGCTTTGGAAAAATGCCGTATTCTGTAGTTTGCTTGCACCAGAAATAATGTCTCTCTTTTTACTTTACCAAGAGACTGTATAATCCATACCAGTGAAAAGTGTATTTTCATATCAGGAGAGGAATTGAATTTAACTATTGTGAGATTGTTTATATAGAAAATATAACAGTCAGTTTTTGACAGATTCTTAGGGTGATCATGTTTATTCAAGTCATATGTAGTAGTGAACCAGTACGTTATGATTTTAGTGTATTTGTTGTATGTAATTGTGACCTCAGCTTTCAAAAACGGGCAGAATAACTGTGAAATGTGCTATATTGAATTAATGGAGTTATTTTAATTTTGTTGTAGAATAAATGTTGCAACATAATGTAAAATAACTTCACAGAAGAAGATAAGTTGTTATACAGCTTGGTTAAGACAATATGTATTGTCCTGCAGCAGTCATTGTAGTGGGCAAAGTCATCTACATTGTTGTTTGACTTGGTCCACTAATATGCCTCCGCATCACATATATGTAGCATGCATATAGTGTATACAGTAGAATTATACTGGTAATATCTTTAGCCTAAAATCTTAATATAAGTCATTAAAAGTCCTTCTGTTTTTACTGCTTCCTAGAATTACTGAGAGTAATGATTATTTTAGTATCAAGTATAAGAAACTTAAATTTTCAGAGTAGCAACAGAACAGATACAACAGCTTCAGATATTGAGGTCATGCAGTATTTATTACTTGAGTGAACCCTGGAAACAGGTACAATCCTATTCCTTGTAGCGAAGTGCTTTTTTCTTTGAAGTCAGTCGCCATCTTCTTTTGGGAAAAATGTTAAGAGGAAAGAAATACTATAAAAGTTGTACCCACAGGCACTGATAGCACATCAACTCTGCTGATAGTCGAGTGTTTGATGTAAAATTAAGAAGTTCCACCATTTGTCTAGAAGGTGACTTTTATTCAATCCACTGATGGCTTTTCCAATGTTCCCAAAAAGAGGAAAGAATTAACTACTGATAATTCTTAGTTGTTTTTAAGAGATAATGTCTTTACTAGACCAATTCAATGAGTTGGGGAAGATGAGGGAAATATTGGCATGTATAGTTTAGTAAATACATAAAATCTGCAAGTCTGAGACAGGTGAACTGATTCTTTTTTTCATTGTTGCCATCTCTTCACAAGTCTTCAAGGATTCTTTTTCATCTTTGTGTTTTTCAATTACATGTGGAAATCATTATGTTTTCTGAATATGAAATGTAGGGTGCTGATGAAGCAGTCTGAAGAAGGGAATGATGGCATAAAAGGCTTTTGTGGAGGTTAGGACCATAAAGGGATCTTTTGCATCATTCCCTAAGCCTTGTATATGTGTTAGTATTGTGTTTAGTACTTCTGAGTATGCAGAATGTGAATGATGATTTGTTTACACGAAGTCTGCAACTGTTCCCATTGTGTCATGGTGTTTGGGATGATGTACTTCTGTTGGCTGCTTCAGAGACAGTGCACTCTTGCATTAGCTACTTGGACAGTCACTAGCAAGAACTTTCAACTGATTGTCCAAAATGACACTTAACTGACTTCAGGAACCAATACATGAAAAGCACTTGTTCAAATAAGTTGATTTCAGATTCTCTTTGGGTTCTTTTTTCCAATACATTTTTGGAGGTATGCAGAGATTTGACAAGACTGACATGTTAGCCAGATTAGATGATGTACAAATACATAAATTTTTAATTGACTTTTTCTATCCTTTAAGTGAAGGCAGACATATATATCATGGTGGTTTGCATTTTCACAAAATACTTATACATACCATAACCCAACAAATATTTAATATGGTGTACATGTCATTTGGTAAAGGTAGAGGTTGAAAAAACAAAATATTATTTGATTAGCAGTGATTCCATCCCTGTCAGCTTTTTTCTAAAGTTAATGATTATTGTGGATGTAAGTGATGTAGTGAGGTGGATCTATACAAAAGAGCTATCACTGAAAGTGACAGCATGTGAAATATAAAATGTATAAGCTAAGTAGATGCATGCGTACTTCTAAGTGCAGAAAACAAACTCATACTTTTTTATATGACTGCATACTCAAAGTTCAGTCCTTTTTTTTTTTCATTTTCAATTACTAGCCTTTCTGACTAATGCAACTTTTGGAATAACTTTGCTAATTCATTTTTCCTTTGTTTGTGTGTGTATGTGTTTTACGTGTGTAGGTCTTATCCAGCCAATCCCAAGGAATAGCCAGTTCTTCCAAAATTACTTTAACAATAATTTTGGCAGCGATGCAGACAGACCATACAAATGCTTTTACTGCCATCGAGCCTATAAAAAATCTTGTCATCTTAAACAGCACATCAGGTAAAACAAATTCACAGATGAAAGGAAACATATGAAATAGTAACTGTGGGGAAACATATATGGAATGTATGGAAAAGTGTGAAATTTATATACTGTTGACCAAAAAAGCTTTATTTTTTTCGCCATATCCTAGGTAGTGAACCAGTGATAATTGATTTTTCTGGTACAGTTGATTGAGGCTTTGGAGTAGTTCATACCCATGTATGTTCATAGCAGTACATGCGGTTTTGTTTATTGACACTTCTGGTAATTAATTTTTTTTTCTAATCTAGGTATAGAATATGCCAATTACAATTCTTGTAATAATTTTGTAATTTGTTACTCAAGCTTTGTATGTAACTCCTAATTTCAAGAAAGAAATCGGCTTTTTATTCTGCTTGCTGTTTTTTCTGTGTAATAAACCTAAAAGAATTTAGTCTTAGGGTGTAGTTGGGTAAGTGTTGTTCGGGATCATTTTGTTGAAGTTCACTTCAAGTTCCATATAATGGGTGCTTGTTAGAAAAACAAGGTCATGGAGTCACAGAAAAAAATTTAGGTTGGAGGAGAACCAGTGGAGGTAACTAATCCGATCTTGTTTCCAAAAGAAAGGGCAGCTTCAGAATTAGATCACATTGCAGTTTTACAGGCAGTGAGCTTTGACATTTAGAAGAGTTATCAAATGTTGCTCCTTGATTTGTAAACCATGAGTAACTGGAGGAGAAAATATGGGAAAACCACAAAAAATTACTATTAGGATCTACATTACAATTCCATACAAGCCAATGGCAGTCTCCTTTTTTCAGCAATGTAAGCTCTGTATTGCTTTCTCACTTTCTTCAAATCATGGCGAGTTCCTCTTGTTCTCCATACTAATTAAGTTCTGCATTAGTAGGTTCTCAAACTGGCTTGAAACAGTCCCTGGACAGTATATGCAGCATTAGCAGAAGAGGGGGAAACTTTGCAATATCACATTATTTTGTTTTGTATTATCCTAACTAGATTTCTTGCTATCTTTTGTAGACACAGACAGGCTGGATTGATTTAAATGAAAATAATTTTGATTTAGTAAGTGTTGCTGTTGTGCATCATTGCCACCTTTACTGGCCTTCTCTCTGAAATGGGAAAATTTGTAGTAGGTGTATTTCCAGTAGAGTAGTGACTGAAGAGTGTTTATACTTTGTTAAAGCTTAAATGACTGTGTTTTCTTGGCTGAGATGTCAATGCAGCAGTTGGCTCAGTTTGGTTTATTTTGCTTATTCTAAAATTTAGTCTTCTAATAACTTCGGAAATCTAATTGCCTGAACTTCTGCTTGTTCTTAAAAAGGTCACATACTGGTGAAAAGCCATTTAAATGCTCTCAGTGTGGAAGAGGCTTTGTCTCAGCTGGAGTTCTGAAAGCACATATTAGGACACACACCGGATTGAAAGCTTTCAAGTGTCTTATATGCAATGGAGCCTTTACTACGGGTGGTAGCCTCAGGCGGCATATGGGGATCCACAATGACCTTCGACCTTACATGTGTCCATATTGTCAAAAAACATTCAAAACGTCACTGAACTGTAAAAAACACATGAAGACTCATAGGTAACGTTACGATTTTTATATAGATCCTTCAATGTACTTTAGTAGGCTTTCATTAGAGATAACCAAAAGTATTGCTTAATAGCAAAGGCTGAGCATTGGAATAAGGATGTTGGATAGCAAACACTTGGGTAACTGTATTTAGGTTCTTATAAATAGGATAACTGCCTAACTGAAGTAATTAAAAGACCTTACATTTTTTGCAGGTATGAACTTGCACAGCAACTTCAGCAGCATCAGCAGTCTACTTCAATAGATGACTCTACTGTAGATCAGCAGAGTATTCATGTTTCTGCACAGATGCAAGTGGAGATTGAAACTGATGAGCTACAGCAGTCGCAAGCTGTGGCAGCGGATCAGCAGGCTGTTTTAGAGTTAGACCAGCAGCCAGTAGTAGGCACAGAAGAAACTGCGCTAGAGCAGCAATTGGCTGATCAGCCTTTGGAGCAAGATGAGGGTGAGTATTTGAAAAGTGGTAAGGTTTACAGTGAGGTAAATTTGCAAGTTCTCAAATAACGTTTTCTTCAGAAATTTTAATGATTTGGGTTTCATGACAGTGCAACTAAACAACTAGAAGAATCTGGGATGTAAATGCTAACTGCTTAGAATATATTGTACAATTTTATTCTTTGGTATTTAGGTTTGCTGTTAAAACTATAAAAGGATTAAGATTTTCACCATCTAATTATCAAGCAAAATTGTAATATTCAGAAAAAGAATGGCAGTTGCACCAAATTTTATGACATTGCCTGTATTATTAATAAAAACACTGCTATATTGTCCACTTAGGAAATAACACCTGTGTTTTGAGGTAGGAGAATATAAAATAAATCCTGTCAGTGTTTTATCAGTAATACTGGAACAAAGTGTTCTGATATTGCTTATTTGCTGTTTTTCAAAATGCAATGAGTTAGCAGGTACTATAGAGGAATAGAAATAAAGCCTACAATAAACAAAGGTTTAACTACCTATTCAGACAATATTTTTTCCTTATATTTAATGCACTAGAAATGCAGATGACTAAAATGTAGGTTTTTAGGAGTAACTGAATTGACACTGATAAATACATCATCTTTTCCTGATATTCCCCCCCCTTTTTTTTTCTCCTTTTCCTTTCCCTATTTCAGATAGATTTGTGACATCTCAGCATGCTTTGCAAGAAAATATCACTCAATTTGAACAGCAAGCTATAACACAGCAGTCATTTGATCAGCAGGGCTTATCACAAGGTTAGTAATCAATACAGACTTTTAAAGTGATTTCTAGAAATTTAGCTTTACAGTCAAAAGTAATTTCAGTGCAGACAACTTGTAAGAACTTTGTCATAAATCACTATTTTGAAGCTATACTTGCTAGTCTTGTTGAATGTTTAAATATAAATAGATTTTGCTTTCATGAGTCAATGCTTTGTCATTACAATGTGAGTTTATAGTGAGGTATCTCATATTATTTCCTTGATTGAGTTTGAAATTGCTGTTAATACAAGTGGTAAGCAGTTAGTACAACTTTCCCCCTAAATATACATCCTCACAACCTGGTGTAATCAGACTTGTAAGATTTGATTATGTAGCTGTTGGGATTCAGCATGGAAGAAGATTGCAAAATATAATTACATAAAAATCTTTTCTTTTAACCATGGAAGTATTTTCTATTTTATAAAGCTATGTAAATAACAAATTAAGTCATTGAAAACATCTAGAAACTTTTTCCTCCCTACAAAATACAGATAAACATCTATAAAGCTTAAGTAGCCTGTGGAGAATGAAGAAGTGACTGTGTTCCTTTGCTTTTCACTGCTGGATTTCTTGAGTTTTTGCTTAATATGAGCTACTGGTTTTGTTTTGGGGTTCTTTTTGGTGAAATGAGAGACAGTGAAAGGGGATTGTTTTTCACTTGTTTTGTTTGGGAATCACACCTCGCTGCCTGACCAGCTAATCTCTTGCTCTAGCAAATAGCTTGTTTTTTAAGCAACTGGTAGCTAGTTATTGGTATTTCATCTCATTAAACTTCTCAGGTTTTAATTTAATTTCCTTTATAATTGTACAGCACCTTCTGTAAAAACATAACTGACTCTGCTAAGGATACTGTGAAGAAATTGTATCATTTGTTGCTGGTTCTCATTTTGTAGGCTGTGCTGCAATGCATGTAACTGAAAAAACATAAAATCTCCACCTTCATTAAATACGACTGAACCAGGTCCTGTTAAAACCCTATGGAATACGTTCATTGGTTAACTTTTACAGTTTTCTAAATGAATGAGAAAGGACTGCAGGAAAAAGTGCAACCTTTCACTTAGTTACTCTCAAGAGTGGTTGTGGGTTTTGTTTGGGTTTTTACTTTGAATTTATCTCTTTGAATCTGAAAATCCAATGTGTAAATCTTGTTATCTTGTTTAGAGTTCAGTTTCCGTGTACATGTGTCTTCTCTGTTAAATAAATATTGAATACTGAGTGATTTCTTGCGGGGTGAGAAGACTCTTCTAGTCTCTCCAATTCTTCCATCTATGACCATCGTGCATTAGAAAATTGATACAGTCAGAACATTTGGTGTGTGTGGGTTTTGCGTTTGGTTTTTTTTAAGTTTGGTTTCTGTAAGATGTCTTCTATTCTACTTGGAATCTCATCCACAGATTCCCAACTTTTTGAAGTTTCCTTGAAGATCCTGGAGCCCTTCAAAATTTTTGAATTTCAGGTAGGTAAGCATTTGCGCGGATGCATGCGTTAAATTGGTCGACCCTCTCCCTATGTCTGCATCTGTGCTTCGGGCTCCTAATTTCATTTTTCTATCAGCTAGGCATAAAAGCAGTGTGCCTTTTTAAATCTCAGCCATTTATAGGCTGTATTAATAAAACAACATAGGAGCTTAAAAAAAAATCATTGATAGGTCTTTCTTTTTCTTTTTTTTAAAGGGGAAAAAAACATTTTTTGCATTTCAGACAGATGAGGCTGATCTCCAGGTCTGCGTAGACCTGTCAGATCTGTTGTTTATTCCTTCAGGTTTGTTTGCAATACTTTTACAGAATTTCTGATTAATTTTGATAAATTTGTCTTCATGCTATAGTCAGACTAGTGAAGAAGTACAGGTCTTATGAGGGTGCTGCTGTATCTTAATCTATTTCTTGAGCTAATTTTTAAGACTAAGGAACAGGACTTCAGTGTTTATAGTTTATGTATTTACCAGTCTTCATTTGAAGAATTTCTAGTGAAGTCAGAACAACCAAATGGATCTCTTATCAGAAAATGTGTTTGGGCTATTGAAAATAATCTCTCCGCATATGTCTGTTCATATAAATTGTCACGTTTTATCCTTCAAATTCTCCCCTTAAGCATGGTTGAAGTTAATAATTCACTTAGTGATGAAAGGAGAATGATCTTTAAAAAGTACAAAAAGTCCAAATACACTGTAGCCTATACAAATATGCCAACGCCACCAGACTGCTGGTTTGCTTTAAAGTTGATCTGCAATCTCAGGACTTGAAATACCAATTATTTCTGTAACTATTTACATCAGTTCCAGTCAATACTGTTTAGCTTGTTCCACCTATGGTGCCTATGAAGCAAGTCTCAGAATGGTTAGTTGCTGACCCTCACTGAGATGTTTTGTGAAATGTAGAGGAGAATAGGTTGGGGAATGCAAGTGATAACTTGTACTGATGTAACACAAAACCAATTTCAAGTTTAGAGAACTATAGTAAGAAACTTCCCTTATATAGAGCTTAAGATGCTCTCTGTACTTTGAAAATTAAGCAAAACCTTCTGGGAAACAATAGATGTTATTTGAAAACAAGAGCAGAAAATAAAGGTTATGAAACATTTCTGTCTTGCAGACGGAATGTCTGGGGTTTGGTATTTGACTTAGTGGGTTTTTATTTTCAAATTTTGAGTGGAAATTGACCTTCATACTATGGAGTGAACTAAACTCTGTAGTATTGTTTCAAGCTGAAAGAGGGTAATTGAAGTTAGATCTTAAGAAGTCCTTCAATGTGAGAGTGGTGAGGCACTGCAACAGGTTACCAAGGGAGATAATGGATGCTCCATCCCTGAAAGTGTTCAAGGCTCTGGGCAACCTGGTCTAGTGAGAGGTGTCCCTACCCATGGCAGGGGTTTGGAACTAGATAATCTCTTAAGGTCCTTTCCAACTTAAACCATTCTATGAAAATAGGGATGCATTGTGTATATTCTTGTTACAACATTGGTTTATATTTATTTCAGAACTACTTTCAAAAGTAGTCTGTATTTCTTAGTTTGTCATCAAATTCTAAATTCAGAACTTCCCTTCCACAGCATTTTGTTGCATGATGCTGAGAAGTTGCTCGGGATGTCAGGAATTGCTTTCATTAAAACATTGACGTGAAAAGAAGTTGTGCTGTAGTAACTGCTTTTTTGTTCTTCTTAGTTAGTAAATATTATGTAGTTAATTTTTAGTAAATATTACATACTGATAAAAAAAAAGGCGTTTTAGGTAGCTGTTTTCTACACGTAATGTTTTTTTTTTTTTTTTTTAATATGGGGCATGGATATGGCATCATATATGCTGTGGTCTGGCTGTGATGATGTTAGATCATAGGGTGAGCTTGATCTCAGAGTTCTTTTCCGGCCTCAACAATTCCATGATTCTGTGGTCACTTCTGCTTCAGTTTGTTGAGGCTCCTTTGTTTCTGTGTTCTCCCGTGTAATGGGAAATACTGTTTTTCCCCTAAAGTGCTTTTAAACTGTATTTTTAGTAGAAAGTAGCAGTTCCTCTTATCACCATAAAGCGTCGTATTGTTCTTCTTTATTTTTTGTCATTTCACCAAGAGTAATTGAGATGCAAGGTTCAGCTTGTTGAGTCTTTATTTTCTTGTAATCTTGGTAGTTCTAAGAGAGAAAACAGTATAAAAGCTGCATCATTATGTCTGGTGATAAGCTGCAACTCGCCTGATAACGCTTTCAGGCTTTGTCTGCAGTAGTTAGTTTTCATTTCATGGTGTAGGCAATAGCATACAAGTAGTTTTTTCCCTATTACTGATGACAGTATTCTGCTGTGAAAAGTGTCCTTTGGGAAAATTTCTGCTTCAACTTCTCCCAGTTTTTCATATACTGTAATTCAAAACATTCTCCAATCATTGCTTCTTGGCCTTTGATGCTGTGATCATCTGCTGTGGGCTTGTTGCTACCCTGTTTTCATAGTCTTTATCCTTTTTGTCCACTAAAGGCAAACTGCACAGAAATAATAAAATTGCTGCCCTCGCCCTTATTACAGATAATTGTGGTTTCTTTTTTTTCACCACGTAATACTGATTTACTTCTATATTAGAAATGTTAGGGTTTAGAGAGACTGATAAAAGGGCATCTCTAATAGTACTGAGAAACCTTTCAGTCTGAGCTACGCTTCCTGGCTCTGAATCATCAATACTAGAATTTCATTCATTCATTTAGAAAAAGAGGTGATTAAGCTCTGATATGACAGAACAAAAAAACCAAATAAAAATTTCAGGTCTTTATACTGGAAATGTGAATAAAAATGCATATTTTTTTTTACTTTGCAGTTTGCCTTTGAGAGGCTCTAATTTACTATTTTCTAAAGAGTGGGAATATGTGGAGGAGATCCAAAGTAGGAGAAAATGGGGTTACTTGATCAGAAACTGGAGTTCTCCTATTGGGTTATCTCCTCCACTCGCCCGCCATCCTCCCCACTGAGCTTTGCATCCTTGTGATTGGCTTCTAGTGTTAGTTAAGGGAGCATGGTACCAACGTGGATAAAGGGAGATGGGTCAACCTGTTTGACACATGCATGCTTACATACAAGAAATTCAAAATTTCGATGGCTCTAAGGTAATAGTGGCACCCTGAAGGAACTTCAAACAGTGTTTCTGTGGAGGAGATTTTCCAATAGAATTCCAGCTAATGGTAAGTGACCCTATTCTGCATACTATGTAGATGCCAGAAATAGTCCTGTATTTTGACAGTCAACAGTGAAGAGCATAAAGTGAGTGTTTGTATATGATAATACCATTCAAACAATTTGAAGGTAATCTTAGCGCAGTGTTACTCAAAGTTCAGTTCAGTGTACTTTCCAGCTTTGTGACTCTTTTAAATTTCTGTCAGGTTTTACAGTGAATGACAGCTACAATCAACAGACCCAATTTCCAGCTGTACAGCAGCTTCAGGATTCAAGCACACTTGAATCTCAGGCTCTTTCCACCAGTTACCATCCACCAGCCCTTCTTCAGGTTCCAAATACAGACACTATTAACGTAGTAAGTATATAACATAGTAAGGCAGAATTCACTGTTCTGTGGTCAGTTGTGTTTCTCCGAACTACTTCATTGATGGTGAGGTGAAGTGAGAAGTCAAAAAATGTTTTCATGATTCCTCTTCTTGATTGCTTACAACTAGCATCTGGAAAATAAAAGAACAAGAGCAGGATAAGAGATCTGGCTACATCCTGTACTAGACTTAAGCAGATAATGCTATGAACTTGGATTGTAAGTCTAAAACTAAAAAAAGAACCTAATGTTATTAAATAATTATTACATTATTCCACTGTACTCTGTCTTAATATAGACCTGACCAAGCAGTAAAATACATAGTGATCATTAATGGAGCTTGCACCTTGCAGCAGAATTTGTTCTTTTATGATTCACATCTGGTTAAATTTATAAAAGAGGTTAATTGCTAAAAATACATTTTGAATGAAATGTTTTATGGTGGATGGTAGTAGTTTCTAGCGTAAAGATCATCTGTGGTAATGTGTTTACCGTGATGAACTTCTTGCTTTCATGCTTGTTTGCAAAGAGAAATCTCAGAAAGCTGAGGTGGGTTTTAGCATATAGGGGAAAAAAAAACGTTTTCATTTCAGCCTACAAGCTTTGCGTTTTCTTTGCTCAGTTGTTCTCAAGGATTATTTTGTGGTGGCTTTGCTTGAAGTAAAAACCTTTGCTTGAAGGAAAAACCTCTTTGAAAAGCAGTAAAGGCTGTTAGCACCACTGTGCATTTTGCTGCTCAGTGTGGGACTGATACTGTTTAAAATGGCTGCTTTAGTGTTTGACTTCTCAAATGCAAGAGTTTTTTGACTAGGTCCATGGGGAGGTGTAAGTGCCCTGTGTTGTCTGTTCCATTTCAGTAGGGGGAAATTTTGCTGCTTTCCTTCTTGCTGTATAAGACTGAGGTGCCATTGCACTCAAATTTCTTGTTAAAAATGTATAAAAGGATGAATTGGATTACTCTTGGTGACTGTAATTACTGTAATTGTTTCTTGCCTATTTATGTGGCTTTATTTATTGAAATTTACTTGAGACTTTGATTTCTAGACCGCTCGCTTGATACAAGATCAGTCTTCACAAGAAGAACTTGAGTTGCATAGCCAGCGCTCTCATTTTCTTGATGATAATGAAGATCAAAGCAGGCGTTCATATAGGTTTGTTGTACTTTCAGCTTCTGCTGTAGAATTTCTTGAGTCTCTTATGGTTAGTAATTACGTGCAACTAATGAAAACAATTTTCTTCTAGTAGATGTGAATATTGCAATAAAGGTTTTAAGAAATCCAGCCATTTGAAACAGCACGTACGATCACATACTGGTGAGAGACCTTATAAATGCCAACTGTGTGGCCGTGGCTTTGTTTCCTCAGGAGTTCTTAAGTCACATGAGAAGACTCACACAGGTAATAGACTATACCAGCTCCATTAGCTTACCTCACTTTGGGTTTTTTAAATGTCCTGTGTAAGTAAACTTAAACAAATGGCATGCTACTTCTTTGTTTCTGTTACTTTAAGGAGTTAAAGCATTCAGCTGTAGCATTTGCAATACCTCCTTCACAACTAATGGCAGCCTTACCAGGCACATGGCAACTCACATGAGCATGAAGCCTTACAAGTGCCCATTCTGTGATGAAAGCTTTCGAACAACTGTTCACTGCAAAAAACATATGAAAAAACATCAGGCAGTCTCCTCAGCTGTAGCAGCAGCTACAGAAACTGGAGGAGGAGGTAAATTATTTTATTTTTATTCTTACCATCCTTACACATAACAATTACAGATGTTTCAGTGGGTTATGTGAACACCGTAGTAGTAAAACTGTAAATTAGCCTTCCAGCACAGATAATGTCTAATACCTACAGCCACTGACACTGTTCTGTTACCTGAGTTGTTTAAAGAAAGCAGTTTCTCAGGAGTCTGGCCAGTGTATTCAAGGTATTATATGTTACGTAGTTATTTTAGCATACTCTACTAGTATTTTTGTCTTAAATAACTTGCACCTGTATTTAATTACTGTAAAATTAAGTATTATAAACTCATTTTCAATTAGAAAAAGTACAGACATGAACAGTTAGACCTGTGAAAGACATTTAACTCCAGACACATAAGCCATGGCCATATGTTTAACATTAAACTGTTTTACTGTTGTAATTTCAGCTGACAGATTAAACTAAACAGTTGTGGGGTATTTATGTTGTTGTGTTCTTTTTGGGGTTTTTCAGTAGTTGCGTGTGTTGAAGACGATGATGAAAAAGCTGAAAGAACTTCCAGAAAATCTCGTCCTGGTGTCATAACTTTTACAGAAGAAGAAACAGCAGAACTGGCAAAGATTAGGCCTCAAGAAAGCGCCACTGTCTCAGAAAAAGTTCTTGTTCAGTCTGCTGCAGAGAAAGACAGAATTAGTGAGATCAAAGATAAACAAGCAGAACTTGAAGCAGAGCCCAAATACGCCAACTGTTGTAGTTACTGCCCCAAAAGCTTTAAGAAACCCAGTGATTTAGTCAGGTAAGGAACTGAAGAGCTTTGCATATTGTCAGAAAAGTTTACCAGAAACTTAGCAGTAACAGTTTTAAATAACTTTTCTCTGCCTGAGCTGAAGTTTGACTCATTTACATAAATATTTCAGAACTTTAAAAACAACTGTCAGAAAGTTATATATTCCGAATGACTAATGCTGTTTCTTGCAGCATTATGACTTATTATTATGAAGTTTTAGGATATGAGACTTGTTTCATATAAATATGAGAAGGAACTTCTTCCCAGGGAGAGTAATGGAGCATTGGAACGGGCTGCCCAGGGGGGTTGTGGAGTCTCCTTCTCTGAAGATGTTCAAGACCCATCTGAATCTGTTCCTGTGCAACTTGGTCTAGGTGGTCCTGCTGTGGCAGGGGCATTGGACTAGATGATCTTTCAAGGTCCCTTCCACTCCGTAATGATTCTATATACAAACATTTAAAATCAGTGTGAAAAAAGGCAAAGGCTTAAATAATCTTGACTAGTTCATCTGACAGTAATGTAGGTATTCAAGTAATTCTAAAATTAGTAAGAAACAAAATACCATCCATGTAAAAGTAGAAATTCACATATATGTGTATTATGCAATTATTAGGCACGTGCGTATCCATACTGGAGAAAAGCCGTATAAGTGTGAAGAATGTGGAAAGAGTTTCACTGTGAAATCCACTCTGGATTGTCATGTTAAAACACACACAGGTCAGTAAGATTTTGATTGCCTTTAATTAGAAATTGGTTATTTTCTTGATGGGGATGTTTAAGTAAAGATTTTGGAAGGGAAGGTCTGGTTTGCTGTGAAATGGTACTGTGTATGGCAGGTGTTGAGTGAAATTTCCTACTTAAGGCATCATAAAATTAGTCATATTATGGTATTTTGAAAAAATAAAATTGTATTATTAACACCTTCTGTATTAGTAGCCTTATAAAGCAGTCATAGTCTTAACTCATAGAAAAACTTCTATCTGTATTTTGATTTCAATTCTGCTGTAGCGTATTTTTCAGGAAAATCATGGAGCTTTGGGAGGGTGTGGTTGGATGATATTGTAAAATTGAGTTAGATAAGATTTGAGACCCTTAATTCATTTGAAAAGTAGACAAAATTATAAAGAAAAGGTTTGTTGTTTCAGTGGTGTTCTGTTGAAATTAGCTCAAATCAGTGTTTTTATAATTGTTGGTGCCAAGCTATTGCTTTTTGTAGGCTTTGTCACTTACCTTTATTGTTTTTCAAACGTTTTCCAGGCCAGAAGCTCTTCAGTTGTCACGTGTGCAGTAATTCTTTTTCTACAAAAGGGAGTCTAAAAGTCCACATGCGTCTGCATACAGGAGCAAAACCCTTTAAATGTCCACACTGTGATTTACGGTTTCGTACTTCAGGGCGCAGAAAAACCCACATACAGTGTCATTATAAACCAGAGACAAAGAAAGTTAGGAAGCCTGTGACCCGTACCTCAGCTGAGGGACTGCAACCAGTTAGTCTTCTTAATTCATCCTCAACAGACCCTAATGTTTTCATCATGAATAACCCTGTTTTGACAAGTCAGTTTGATCAAAATTTACTTCAGCCAGGACTCGTGGGCCAGGCTATCCTGCCTGCTTCAGTGTCAGGTAAAAACAGATGACTTGGTGGTGGTGGTGGTGTTGAGGTTAAGTATTTGTTTTCTATTATAATTAAGTAAATTATGCCAAACATTACTTCCAAACAGGTAAGAGTTGTAGTGAAGTCATGATTTGATGCATGATGGTGACACAAACAGAAATTCATTTAAGCATAAAGGGGAAAATCTGTGTAGTTCAACTACAAAGATTCCTTCAGTTCTGTGGTTTTACACTACAGAAAGTGAAGAAAATAGATAGCCAGTAGCTAAAGTACTATTATTATTTTTGGTAATGCTCTGTTGCCTTTTCTTAAAAGGAGAGAGGCAAAGCAGTTACTCTATAACCTCTCCATTCCGTAAGATTTATTTCCTATTCACTCATTAGATCATAGAGCACAGAAAAGTCTGTCTACACTAACTGTTTTCGTGAATGAGGAAGAGTGTGTTCCAAGTGCACCTACTATGTATCTGTGTAGTTAATAGTATGTGTATGTGGAGTTGTGTATGCTGTCAGTCTGCTGGACATTACTCATCATTCTGTGCTGCTTTGGCATTACATTCAGTAAATGTCTGTGATGTCAAAGGTATGCCCACAATTCACTGCAGTGTTATATGTCTTGTACTTACTGTTGCCATTCCAGCTTACTGTTATTTCACCTAAACTGTTGTCCAAAACCAACAAACTCGTATTTATTTGAAAGATACTGGTAGATGCTAGTTGACAAGCACAGATAGTGACACATTTGTGCTTAAAAATTGCCTGATGCTTGCTTGGATTTTTGAGTGAATTCAGTAAGGACTCTGCCATATTTAGGTGTCTTAGAAAGAGGCAGAAACCTTCCTGAAATAAAGACTAGGATGTGTTTTCTACCCAGAGCCACTATTTCATGGGTACATTGTAAAACATTGTAAAGCAGATTTATTATACCATAGTTTTTTGGAGAGAAAGATGCTTCTGAAGTATCAACCAGAGGAAGCATGTTGAAGGTGTTTGGGGGGGAAAAGGTATGTCAAACACGAGGTAGTGTTTTGTTCTTATATTTTCTCAACAGCTTTTGTATAGTCTATTCAGCTTCTGAAATCAGGAGCTTCCTAAGTTCTAAAGATATCAGATTGAAATGCTAAGAAATGCTAATGAACCTTTCTTTCCATCCATGTGATTAAATGGGGTGGACTGTTCCATCTTGAGCAATGTTTGTACTATTAAGGTAGTTTTCACATGTGTGTTCAGTCAGAATGTGCGAGTTGCTTGTATCCAGTCATGGCACACTCTCCAAGGAAACAAAACACACTTCTTCAGGTTTCCCAGACTACTTTGTTGTAGGTGCTAGCTAGTGCTTAAATAATAACAATCCTTAAATGATGTACAGTTTCTGAAGCTTTAAAATAGGCAGTTTATTTTTCTTGACTTAAATAAATATATATCTGTATAGTTTTTGTATTGATGTAGTTTATAAAAGTAAGCTAAAAGAGGCAGTCAGTGATGATAAAGAAAAACATTATAATGTAACTGTTTTCTTTGGTAGCTGGAGGTGACTTAACTGTGTCCTTGACAGATGGTAGCTTGGCCACTCTTGAAGGAATACAGTTACAGCTTGCTGCTAATCTGGTTGGACAAAACGTTCAAATTTCTGGAATAGATGCCAGCAGTATCAACAACATAACATTACAGGTAGGCTGCTTGCAGTTTTCTTGCATTTAATTTTCCAGTGTACTTTTGGGGGCTGAGGGAAGTTTAAAGGGCATGGATAAATCTGAAAGCGTTTGCTTAAGTTGAATGAGGCATGTGGTAGTACTGTGCCGTATCACTTGGCAGCTGTTCTTTAAGTGTTCTGTTTTTTTCTAGTTTGATTTCTTCTTCAGTTTTTCAAGATTTTTTTTTATTCCCTCTGGTATTTTGGCAGATTACTTTTATAAAAATTTCCAAAAAACCTATCTATTTCTGGAATTGTATCTTGTCTCCTCACTTCAAAAACATTTCAGACTCCCCACCCAACTCCCCAAAAGGAATCCCCTTCACCAGAAACAAACCAACCTAAATTAGTACAATGATCTTTTCTTTTTCCTTGACATGACACCAGCTTTATTTAGCAAGCACTTAATATTTGGATTCCCATTGAGCTTGTTAAGTAAGTGACAGAAAAAGTGAGGATTACATTTAAGATTTTTGAAATTATGTGAAAGGATTGTTTTTATGAACTTGTATTTTATTAGTTTCACTGAATCATTGAGGTTGGAGGAGACCACTGGAGGTCACTAGTTTCAACCCAAGATCAGGGAAGGGACAAGAGGAGGTTTAAAATGGTTAATTACCAAGTTTACATGTTGTGCATGCACTATGTGTGGTGAGTGCGATTCTGGATTTACGTTAAGCATATTCACTTAACCCTTATTTGTTAACTTCAGAATGAAAACTTTGTTTTCAGATTGATCCAAGTATTCTACAGCAGACATTACAGCAGAGTAATTTACTTGCTCACCACCTAACTGGGGATCCCAATATGGTTCCACAGAATCCCTCCCTCCAGGCCACAGAAAATGCAGTGCCAGCTAATGTGGTTATTCAGCCTATATCAGGCCTGTCTTTGCAGCCCACAGTAACGACGTCTGCTAGCATGACAATAGGATCCCTGTCTGAGCAAGAGTCTGTGCTGACAACCAGCGGTGGTGGTAAGTAGTGCAAAGGGTGTTACCATGCTTTGAATTTCTTAGTTTTACTTGTTACCCACAGTGAGAAAATCCTGCTGCTCTGCCAAGTACCTCATTTAATAAAATATGCAGACAGGTCTTCAGTTAGTGTCTTCAGCAAGTTCTACAATATTAGGTCACAATATTTTTTTCGGAAGGAGGCAATGTAATGGAAATATCGAAGGACATTTACAGCCTTTAGAAAAATAGAAAACCTTTGTTCTGCAGAGCTTAACCTACAAAGGAATAAATTGGAAAATAAAACAATTTATTCTTTAGAATGCAAGTTCTAGCATCTTACCTTGCCTACATCTTCTAGAATATTTTAAAAAATAATGAGTTAATTGCTTCAAATAGTTCTGTCTTGCACAGAAGGTTCTTCATGGACTTTCTTTTTGCTCTACTCACATTTAGGTGCACAAGATATCACTCAAGTCATGACTTCACAGGGTATGGTATCATCTTCAAATGGACATGAGATAATGTTGACCATAAATAATACCAGTCTGAGTCAAGTTCTAGCTCATGCTTCAGGTTCTACTACTACAAGCTCATCAGGAAGTCCTCAAGAAATCACCCTTACGATATCAGGTTGGTATTTTTAATGATCTGTAGTGGTATCATATCTCCATTTTATAAGGTATCTACACAGGAGCGTTTAAGGGCGTTTTCACAGTCCACAGCTTGACCATAGTGGTTTTTTTATATTCATCAGCTTTAAAAGATAGTCCCCAAACCTGTTTCTGAAAGCCAAATACATTGGCTTTTAGGACACATGTTAGTCTGTTTCCTGATTTTATTCAGACCCTTGTGTTGATGTGTTCACCTCAGTGGCAAATCCCACATAACCAGTTTTTTTTATTTCTGTGTTTCTGTATGTTCTGTGCTTGTTGACCATTCCAGAATACTAACACCATGGAAGATGATGTTTTTACAAAGGACGTGTCCAATGTAATTCATTGTCTGTATAGTGAATTTTACAAAACCCCTCACATTTTACAGCACTAGCCTTTAGGTTGCTAGTTTTCTATGGTTTCCTGAATTTGGTGCCTTGAATCTAGATAATCAAGATTAGTATTTATCTGTAAATTAATAATCTCAGCTTTCATTACCTGTTAATATCCAATATTCATAATCACATGTGTTCTAGAAGCACTCCGAACCACTGCGTAAAAACCCGCATGTGTAGAAATTGTTGTGTGGTTTTGTTGTATTTTTTACTTTTATGTTAGTGCATTTATTATGGTTTTAAGTTCACTAGCAGAATACTGTTGAGACATTTCCAGTTACAATAGAATCATAGACTCATTAGGGATCGGAAGAGACCTCGAAAGATCATCTAGTCCAATCCCAAGTGACCAAGTCACTCGGGAACACATCCAGGCGGGTCTTGAACATCTCTAGAGAAGGAGACTCCACAACCCCCCTGGCCAGCCTGTTCCAATGCTGCATCATGCTCACTGTGAAGAACTTCCTTCTGATATTTAGATGGATTCATCTGTTCCAGCTTGCACCGATTGTACCTTGTCCTATCACTAGATGACCTTGAGAAGAGCCTGGCTCCATCCTCCTGACACCCACCCCTCACATATTTATAGACGTGAATGAAGTCACCCCTCAGCCCCCTCTTCTCCAAGCTCAAAAGACCCAGCTCTCTCAGCCTTTCCTCATAAGGGAGGTGCTCTACTTCCTTCATCGTGTTTGTTGCTCTCCGCTGGACACCCTCCAGCAGCTCTGTGTCCTTCTTGAACTGAGAGGCCCAGAACTGGACACAGTCCTTCACATGTGGTCTCACTAGTGCAGAGCAGAGGGGGAGAAGAACCTCTCTCGATCTGTTAACCACCCCTCTTCTAATTTCTATTCAGGCCAAGACCTTATTCAGCATAATTCTGGAAGCAGTGATCTGAATGGTGGCTTAAGGCTAACAGCACCAGCCATCAACAGCCAGACTACAGGTGCTACATTAACTATAAGCAATGACCAGCTGCTTTCTCAGGGCACTTCACTAAATGCTCCAGGTATGCATTAAGTGATTTTCTAATTAACGATAATAACATTTTGTTAAATATTAGACCAGGTAACTAAATATGAAATGGTGTAATCTTGCACATTGCAATTCAGGAATTACTTGTCTTTGGTTTTTTTTGCTGTTTTAAATGAACTTGACTCCATCTAGAAGAAAAAGAAAACCGAAAGACTTAGCTAAAAGTACTGCTTTGAGGCAGTTACAGGAATATAGAAAAGACTATTTCTGTAAACTAAAAGATGAGGAAATCTGACTATTGGGTGCATACAAATGAGAAAATACCCTTTATATAAAATGTTATCTTGTATTCAGATTGAGATTTGAAATATGTATATAACTGTATATATATGCAGTTCATGCTTTCAACCAGCACAGCAGGTCACATTTGTTGTGCTGAACAGTTGCAGCAGGCTCCCCTAACACTGAAATTTATTACTGAAATGTAAATAATTTTCTTCATTCTTATGCATACTTCTTTTTTAGTTAGCTTTCTTTTTCTTCATCTGTCTTTTAGCATGGCTTTCTGTGATGTCTATATACATTTATTAAGCATGTCTAGTTTAATGTCATGCTGGGGAGGAAGGCTGTCCCTGAGTATCCCGTAATATTTGAAGGTTAAGGTATACATCTGTGTAAGGAATTGGGAAATGAAACAGTAAAAAAAGACCATTCAATTTTCTTTAGCACCACATCAATTTTTTGAAGTTTATCATAAACCGAGAGCTGTGAACTCCCTAATCAAATATTGGAGAATCTATATTCAAACTGTTATAAAATACCTATTAATAACAAACTGGCTATTGGGGATTATCAACCACGTTGAGTGACAGTGGGAATGCTGGGTTATGGAGTAACAGAAGTTTGGCTTTACTGCCATCAGAGTGTATAACCTTGAATTCTGAAAGTGGTCAGACTACAGAAATGTTTGACCTAAAACATCCTTAGGTGTCTTTTTGGCAGTGAGTCACTTTCCATGCACCATGTTCCCATGTTCCTGCTTAGCAGTACAATGGCTATTGAGCTACATTTAGATGTAATTTTTCCTATGTCATCTGCGGGGTTAGACAATTCTTGACACATGATTACCTGTTTGACTGATTTGTTCGTTTCCAAAATAGAAAGGCATAGCAGATGAGGAATACAGATTACTATGTTCAATTAACATTTGCAGCTACAAGTTTTTTGTATGCAACATAATTTTAATCGTTTTTTTTTTTTTACTATTTTGCATGTGTTCCAGAGCTTAATACAACAGGTGGAGCAAACATTCCTTCAGCAACACCCATATCTCAGTCTACAGTTTCTGCCCAGAATTTGGTAATGTCCTCGTCAGGAGTTGGAGGAGATGGTAGTGTTACCTTGACGCTTGCTGACACTCAGGGAATGTTGTCGGGTGGCCTCGATGCTGTTACTCTTAATATCACTTCACAGGTAAGAAAGGCTTTTCTGAACCGACAGATAAACTGACAGATTTTACTGTCTTGCAGGGCAGGGATTGAAGATTTTGCTTAGAAAATAATTCTGTCCTGTAAATACAGTATATAAAAAATCCAGTAACCTTTCTACTTTTAACCAACAGTGTGTGTGCACTTAGACCTGGAAATACAAACTGTTAAAATATATCTCTTAGATAAATTTTGGTGGGTTTTGGGTAGGTTTTGTTTTTTTGCAGTGAACAGATAGGTTCTAATGTTTCTAGTATTTTTGGAGATAAATTTTAGTGATAAACTGAACTTTGCGTTTCATCATCATTGTACAGTGATACATTTTAGTAATCCTAAACTTCTTACTAATATGGTAAATTTTTCTTTACTTCCTTATAAACATAACAGTTGAAGAGCAATTGCAACAGTTCCTTTCACAGAAATAAACAGGACTGAATCTAAATTAAATTCAGTGACTTTAGTAACAGGTAATGTTAAAAGAACTTTAGTAAGAATAGTGCTGTATGGAGTGTAAACTGTAGCATTATTTTCATTTGTATATCAATTGAAGATATTTGTGGTGTCACAGGGGAGCCAAAAACACGTTGTCAAATAGAACGTGTAGAGTGGGGAGAAGAAAATAATCAGTAACTAATGCTAAAATAGTAGAAAGTGAAAATTGGCATTTCAGTGTAGATTTTACATCTGGTTCTTTAATGTCCTTGGCTTAATTTCCATTTTTTACTTACACATTCTAATTCAGGTCAGAAAGTGAATGTGTAAGCATATATAAATGGAAGACACTTTGTCTAGCATATGGTGTGACTAACCCTGGTGAAGGATGTGTGCTGCTTTTTGTAATTTTGCTCTGGGGAGAGGAAGAGAAGGCTTTTCAAATAGATCTTGGGACACATTTATGATTTCTGGCATCACGGAATAACAAAGCAACATACGGTTCCATTGCAGACTTTGGAATACTATAAGCAATTGCACTTGGCAGTGTTGATGTTTATTAATAAGATACTGTGCCTAACATTAAGGCAGGCATGAATAGAAATGAAACATTGATTTGGGCACTTCTGCACACACAAGCAGTACTGGAGGATTTGGGATGAGCTGACAGGTAGTACATCAAAGTACTGCATTTCTTGGGGAAATTGAAAAATATATAATAGACATACAAGCAGTACTGTAATATTAGTAAAGATATATTATAGGGAGATAATTTTTTTACCTTGATTTTTTTACTCTTTGGAAGTAGGTTTAATTAAAAAAAGAGATTTTAAAATAGAAAATACTGTGGGAAGACAGTGCAGGAAAGCAGAATATAGGGATTAAAGAAGAAGTATCAGCTGAAGAGACCAAGACAGCATTCAACAATTGGTGCAAGGCTGTGAGAAATTAATAACTGACTCTCCACTTCTGCGGACTCCAGTTTTTTTTATCCTTAAACTGTTTTGACATAAAATAAAAGGAGAAAAGGAGAGAAAATCATAGCATTTGTTCTGATAGGCTTCCAGAATGGTCTCTTTCAAGAGGAAAATAAGTACTTTTGATTTGTAAAAAATAATGTACATAACTATGTTAGCTGTTAGTTATTTTGCTTTTTTTCTATTTTGACAGGGTCAGCAGTTCCCTGCTATACTCACAGATTCCAGTCTTGCTAGCCAAAGTGGGTCAGGCTCACCACAAGTCATACTGGTGAGCCATACACCTCATTCAGCATCTTCAAACTCTGATGAAATAACATATCAGGTAGATACAATATATTTCTGTATCTTTTGGTGGGTAAAGGAGATTATTTAATTACACTACTGGAATGATTTAATTATATCCTGCAGCAGGAAGGCTGATGTCATTCCCAAATAAGAGTATTGGGAAGAGATTCATTGTGATTTCCTAGTTACACAGATTCTGTTTTGACTTTTTCATATACGGAAAAGAAATGCTCTCAACACAGACTGCTCCAAAAAATTCCAAATACGTTTGTAATTAGATAATAAAACTAAGCAAAGTTGAGAGCTATAGCTGTGCCTTTTCAATTTCCTTTTTGTGACCAAATTGCTTTAGTAGTGGTTTAACATAAAGTCTTTTCAGTTTCTTATGTATTTTGAATTTCAATGAAACTTTGGAGCTTTCTGCTTGGTCTTGTGCAGCCTGCCCTAGCTGACCCTCCGGAGTAGAAAAGTTAGAGTAGAAGATTTCAAGAGGTCCTTTCCAACATAAACAAATCTGTGCTTTGCAGTCACTGGCCCACATGGGTTACTTAAGCCTGCTTAAGGTCTGCTGAAAAGGCAACAAACAGTACGTAAGGAATGTAGGAAATTCTAGAATGCATTGATGGTAACTTCCTGATACAGATTACAGAGAAACCAGCAAGCAGAGGTGTTTTTCTGGGCCTAATAATGGCAAACAAGAACTGATTTGGAATATGCAAGTCAGGGACATAATTTGTGCCAGTGACTGTGAGATTGTGGTGGTCAAGATCCTGAGAGAAAGAAGCTAAATAACAGGATCACAGGTCTGGGCTTCAGGACTGTTATTTGGTCTGTTCAGGGATCTTGCTGCTGGGTTGACCCTGTCTGGATGTCAGGTGCCCACCAGAGCCACTCTCTTATTAGCCTTCCAGAAGCCTGCAAGTACTCCAAAGATTGGTACATTTGGAAAAAGAAAACACTATTGTGAATGCCTATGAAATGATTTCATTGTGTTTGTGTGAAATATTGCAGGTGACAGAAGTTTCTTCTAATGTGACAAAAAATAGTCAAGCAGAAAAAGAAGGACGCGTGCACCAGTGTTTTGAGTGTAGTCAAACGTTTTCTTCAGCCTCCACACTGATGCATCATAGTAAAGAGATTCATGGCAAGGAGAGAATACATGTTTGCCATGTGTGCAATAAAGCCTTTAAGCGGGCAACACATCTAAAAGTAAGTGCTAATAATGATTATTCTGTTAGCCTCTCCTTCTGTTTTGATCTATTTGTGATGTTAATGAAAGGTACCTACTATCCCTTTACCTCTTCCTTCCTTTTACTGTATGAGAGATGTGCAGCTGAGACAGGAGTCTTAAGTGATGATACATACATGGATAGGGAGCTCTCTCCTGAAACACGGAGAGGATTTTAATGCATATATTGACTGCAGAATGAAAAATGAGAATGCTTGTCTTTCAAATAATAGAGCCAGAGAATTATTTCACTTGCTTTATTTGCTTATCTAGACCATCACTGCTCATCTGCATTTCCAGATGTGCCTTTGGAAGTGCTCTGCTTTGCACTCTATGGTTGGATTTTTAGATGCTCTGTCTTTTGTCTACGAAAGACATTTGAAGAGGAAGCATTAATTTAAAAATACTCATATTAGTTGCCAAATGATACTTTCTACATACTTTTCTCTAGATTATGAGCAACCTGATACTTTAAAGTCTTTTTTAAAAAAAAATTAGCTGTGTTTGTAATTATAGAATGTTCCTGTTAAGACGATTGGGCTGTGCTAGACAAATGGTAGGGCAAGGCCAGTATAGTGTCTCTGAGGGGTACTCAAGGGCAGAATTTTGAAGCGCTTTACAAGTAGAGTACACATACAATTTATCCAGAATTTATAGCTAGAAATTTCTGGATCCAGAGGTAGCGTCTTCATATGAAGTAACTCTTAACACCTACTGTCTGTGAAGCTTACCTCCATGGAGTGATCGTGTTATCCAGGCTAGTGGTTTAGTGGTCCTCAGGGAAGGTGTCACAAAATGTCATGGTGTTAACTTCTGTTTTAGGAAAAATTTTCTAGGGGGAAAACTATTCATATTTGTTTTTCTTAAAATCACAAGTATCAGTCTCTTTTCAATTTGTTTGCTTAGAACTGGCTGGTGTTACATTTTTTTCATCATTAAACCTTGACTTTTATTGTATGCTTGGGCTCAGGTTAAAGATAATGACTAACTTCCTACCCTGTCTGATATGGCCCTTCAGATTATTATCTGGGGGATTTTTTAGTGTTCGTGGCAATGATGTTGCTAAAAGAAATCCAAAACCAATCAAATGAGACTTCAGGGCCAGTGTTCTCTGTCCTTCTGGTGGCTGAGGAAAAGAAAACAGAAGAGCAGTAGTCAATAACTGTCTCTGAGATTAGAGTCACCAGCAAAATGTTTCTTTCTTTGATGATTGGGTTTTTGGTCTGCTAACAACGGATAGGGTGCACCTCTCCTCAAAGGAGGAAAAGGATCTGTGCTAGGGAGTTAGCAGAGCTCATTGAAAGAGTGTTAAACTGGATTTGAAAGTCATAAAGAAAGTGATAAAAACAGACTTAACAGAGCAAAAACAGAGATAAGCCTGTGGCATATCAATGTTTGAGACATGGTGTGCCAGTAAGGTCATTTAGCCTGCTCTGTGATGTACTGAATATGTTGAATCACATTTGAAATGTCACTGTGCAAATGTGCGTAGCCCCCAGCCACCTCAGTGGAGGCAGGGTGGGGACATATGTGCAACAGCAAAGGCCTGAGGATTTTTGATGTGTTGGAAACCACAGAAGCTACTCAGAACAGTCATGCAGGGATTAGGGCTTCTTTCCTCAATAAGGTGTCGGGATCAATAGCCCAGCTGAAGTATCACAGTAATGATGAGGCTGGAAAAGACCTTAAAGGTCATCCAGTCCAACCTAAACCGAACCAAGTAAACCTAACATCTGACATCTAGCTCATGCCACTCAGCACTTCATCCAGCCTGACCTTAAACACCTCCAGAGATGGTGACCCAACCACTTCCATGGACAGCCCATTCCAAAATCGGATCACTCTTTCAGTAAAACACCTTTTTCTAATGTCAAGTCTAAACCTCCCCCGATGGAGCTTCAGACTGTGACCCCTTGTCCTGTCTCCAGTGTCCAGGGAGAAAAGACCGACCTCTATAACCACCTTTTAGGTAGTTATAGACAGCAATAATGTCACCCCTGAGCCTCCTCTTTTCCAGGCTAAACAGACCCAGCTCCATCAGCCTCTCCTCATAGGGCTTACCTTCCAGGCCCTTCACCTTTCTATTTGCTCTTCTCTGGACTCATTCCAGCACCTTGACATCCTTCCTAAACTGAGGGGCCCAGAACTGAACACAATACTCCAGGTGCAGTCTAACCAGTGCAACAAACAGGAGGAGTCTGCAGCTGGAAAACTATTAAGATAGTTGCAATCATGGAGACATGGTAGGATTATTCACAACTACAGTGGATGGCTACAGACTCTTTAAAAAAAGATAGGCAAGGAAGGAGAGACAGTGGATTATCCCTGTATGTTAGAGTGTTTTGTACTGGGGTGCACTGTAGTTTTGGGCTGATGTGGTTTTGTTGTAGACAGAAAGCAACAGCCAATTCCAGATAGTTTTCCTGGAGAAGATTATTGCATGCTTCTGCCATTTCAGTGCTTCAGGAGGTAATGAGCAAGATAAAAGTACAAGATTTTCTTTATCCTCCAGTTAAGATGTTCTGTATAAATACCCTGTGATTTTCTGAGATCTTTTATCACTTTCCTATGATACTATGATATTATAATAACTACTGTGATAATATTCTTCCCTGTAATGCTCTCACTAATTTTTCCAGTGAAAACAAATTCTGCAGACACAGGTTCTCAGTTCATGGAGTGAGGAATAGGACTTCACAAATATCAAGAGGACTTATTATTTAGGAGTGGTAAAAGCTAATTAATAGTCCAGTCTGTAATGAATAGACCAGAAAATAATATATGCACACAGTTTAGAGAGTGGCCAAGTGCAGTACTGTTTCATATACAGTTCTTGATTAGATTTGAAAATTGCAGCATATGCTGTTCCCTTTCTTTTGTAATCTGAATTGTATCTTGATATTAATAAAGAGATTTAAATGAAAAAGTTAATAGAGAGGATAAGATAGTCTTTTAAATTTGCAAAACAAAAGGCCCAATATCAGTAAATTAAAACCACTGAGGTCAGAATTATTATTAGTGCTTTTTCATAAAGATAAAATGGGTCATCCCCTCATTCTGCTTTCTTACCTGTAAGGACTGAAGTGATTTATTTATTTATTTATTTATTTATTTATTTATTTATTTAAATTAAAGGTTTATTGTGAAATGATTCTTCTTGGGTATTGATATTGTGGGGCTGTGTCTATGTATGTTGTGCCGAGTCCCCTTTTTGAGAGCTGAACAGTTTTATAATGATGCTCATTCATGTACCGAGAAGGAATAGCTGTGGGTTAGGCAATGGAGGAGATACAAAGGGAGAGGAAAAAATGCAGTGTTAACTACCAGTTCACAGTTGTCTAGATTCCATGTTCATAAAGCTAATAAAGCAAAGAGCTCTGGTTTTTTTTATTTTACATTGCTTCAGGTAACTTATACAAAAAAAACAGTACTTTCAGTTTTTGACAGATGTTTTCAGACATGCAAAGACACTAATGCATTGCAAAAGAGTTGATACACAAAAAAAATTTCTCGTTTCAAATTAAAAAACAGCTATTTCCAGCTTGTCTGTTGATTATTAAGAAGATCGTCTGCTTTTGTCTGTAAAGGGTGACTATTTCTATGTCAAATACCAATTCTTTATTAATGGTCTAAAATGTACTTTTTTCTGTACTGGTCTAGGAACACATGCAAACCCATCAGGCTGGACCATCACTGAGTTCTCAGAAACCTAGAGTGTTCAAATGTGAGTCTTGTGAAAAAGCTTTCGCTAAGCCAAGTCAGCTGGAGAGGCACAGTCGCATTCATACAGGTAGCACCAGAAGTTGCTTTTGTCTCGTAAGGTTTTCTCACAAACATATGGGTAGTACATCTGAAATCCTTGCTTGTGCTTTCAGGGAACTGCATTTGAATATAACCCCAAGATTAAAAAGAAAACAAGCTCATTTCTAAACCAAGGAACTTAGACAAGCATGACATCTTAGGAATATTAAATATTACATATTATGAATAATAAATGATAAAAAGTTTTCCAGGAAAAGACAGATAAGCAGGAAAAAGTAGGTGAAGCTGAAAACATGTTAAGATTACCACAGTCTAGGAAGCTGCCTTAACTTCCCACATAGCAGTGGCCATGTAGATGGTGGCAAGTACGTGATGGATGCCTTTCATTAAGGTTAGATTAGTTCATACACATAAGCAGATACTAGTCAAGACAAGGTCATATCTTTTGGTACCTTTTCTTGCTGGCTTTTGCAGTATTGTGTGAGATTTGCAATGTAAGTGATGTGGTCTGATACTCATTTTACAATTTAAAAGGAAGTGATTTTTCAGAGAATCCAAATGTTTTTGGGTAAGTTAGACCCAGCCTACACAATGTGAAGCCTGCTGTGGCATTTCTTTATTTCTTCTGGTAGAAGGAATTTGCATCATTTTGATTCCATATTTGAACACATGGTTTGTGTACAGTCAGAGGTGAAGCAGGAGCAGTAATTACAAGAGCTGTTGCACCTCATTTACACATGAGTGAGCTTTGAGGTGTTTTCGGTTTGCTATGTAGCTGAAAGCCAGGATAGTCCCAGGTCCTGGTCCCTTAGCTTTTTTTGCATTTCAGTCAGTTGATGAGAGCTCCCTATCAGGAAAGCATAGGAGTTTGGATAGAAGCGATTCATAAACTTGGTGAGTTTATGGTTCAAGTTATTTTCCTAAGGAAATCTTGAGATTGGAGAGCCCTTTACAATGGGAACATAACATGGTTGGATAGGGAAGGTAATGGGCATAAAAAGTTGATGAAGAATGTGGTGATCAGTGAGCTGGGAGAAATCCTCATGTTTCAAAAGTACTCTTCTGGGTGTGGTACGTATTGGTTATGGCAACTAGTGAGTATTGTAACAGAAAAGGATGCTTTAAGTGCATGTGTGATAGAATATTAGGGATCTTGGTCATCCATTTGTAGTCAAGTCTCGGCTTCTGCTAGCAAAGCAATTAACTTCCTAAGGGCAGTGGGTGTTCTCAGCCATTTGCCAGCTAGTAGTGTTTTTCACTGCTCAGCTGCTGCTAGTTGCAATTACTGTACATAAGCATGTTTTATAAGGGGTGTTGGTATGAATCACAGAATCATTAGGGATGGGAAGGGACCTTGTAAGATCATCTAGTCCAATCTTCCTGCCACAGCAGGACCACCTAGACCAAGTTGTGCAGGAACACATCCAGGCAGGTCTTGAATGTCTCCAGAGAAGGAGACTCCACAACCCCTTTTCATTTTTAGGTAATCTTGGTATTTACTGAAATCTGAACTGTATTCTTGTGTTGAAATGATAAATTAATTACTTTTTTCCCTTTTATAAGGGGAAAGGCCATTTCAGTGTACACTATGTGAAAAGGCTTTTAACCAGAAGAGTGCCCTTCAAGTCCACATGAAAAAGCACACAGGAGAGAGGCCTTACAAGTGTGATTACTGTGCAATGGGATTTACACAGAAAAGCAACATGAAGCTGCATATGAAACGGGCTCATGGTTACATTGGTATGTAGCATAAAAACATCCAAGAAAGTGTCACAGCAAACCAATAAACCATATTGGATTGTTTCAATTATTTTTTAAAGAGTGTCTAATGAATTTACAAAGTCTGAAATAGTTGTGTAAGACCTTTCCCAGCATTCACAACTGCTACATTTGCATTTTCATACACTGTACCTCAAGTCATATTCACCTGTCTTTTTCTCTTGTACTTTGGTAGGTGCTGTGCAAGACCCTGCTAGTCATCAAGAACAGGAAGGAGAAGACATTAGTCGTGCTCTGAACTTAGAAGTGGTTCAAGAATCTTCAAGCGAATGGCAAAGTATAGGCAATGTTTTTCGATGACACTGCAGTATTTGAAAACTAGAAGTGTTTCTGGGACTCTAATTTCTCAAAACAAGTTTTCAGAAAAGTAAAATATGGACTTTATAGTTAAAGCATTGAAAATATTAATTATAGAATAATATATTATAGGGTTTTTTTAAATTATTTACAAAACTTAACAGAAAAGAATTGTTCTTTTTCTAAGCTTGTAGAACATTGAAGAAACATCCTGTAATCTGTGCTAAGTTGTCTGTGAATCAATGAACTCAGGTAATACTCAATACAATTTCATCTTCCTATTTGCAGCCAGTATATCTATTTGAAAAATAAACTGGAAATGTAGATCAGAATAGAATTGTTTAAGGAGGGGAAGAATATCTTTGTGGAAAACTGTTGGTCCGCGTTTGGGTTTGGTTTTTCTTCTGTGTTTAAAAAAATAATTGAGGTTGGAAACTGTCACAGGCTAGATGCATGCAGTATAAAATAGTTTTGGTTCACATTGTTTGGGTTTTATTGTTACAAGGCACAGGAAAATTGTGCATTTTTGGTTTAAGGGGTATTTTTTAGTACATTTTGAGAATTTGATAAAAAAATACTATGAATTTATGGCTTTTCATGAGTTAAACTCTTGCGAGGGAGCATGTTCATTTCCATTCCAACCACAGAGGCAGTTCGTTGTTAGATTTTGCGTAAAAAGTCTGTGGTTTTAAACTCAGCATTAATTATTCAAAGAGAATTCAATCTAGAAGAGGTTCTGGTGAAAGCCTCTTGTTTTATGTTTGCTGTATCAGAGCAGCAGATACATATCTCAGCATCTGTGGAAAACACAGCCATATACTAAATGTGGGAATTATGTGTTAGCAATGCGCACTAAGTCCCTGATGTTGTACAGTGCACCCCAGTGCAGTAAACAGTTATTTCAAATCTGTAAATTCCTCATGGTTTCAGTCAACTGCATAGTTGGCTGAAAGGTGCCACTTGTTGAGTCTATTCATAACAGAGAAACACTGGAGTAAAAACAGTCATCTTTTTGACATTCCAAAGACAAAAACTCTTTTCTTATTTTTTACCTTGTTTTTTCAACTTTATTTATATGTTACATATATATAGCTATATATATGTGTGCTTGTATGTATATATATATATATATATTTAAAGTTCTATGAGCCTCTGTGTGGCTGATCAGTATATTTTGTAAATAATATTCCAGGTTGCAGGAAGTTGTTCTTTTTGGTTTTCCGCAAGTACTTGGTGGTGGATTTGTTGTACTACAGTGCAGAGCTGAATTTTAATTTACTATCTGAAGGAAAATTGCTCTCAGATGCAAAAGAAAGCGCTTTTCTGTAAATACTGTCTATACTTTGTTTATAATACCAACTAGTTATTTCAGATTGCTGAAGCAAGAAATCACTGTTGGGTTTGATAGGGCGTCTCTTTAATTGTTTTGTTAACGTTGGCATATGTATATAAGTAATATAGTCGATGACATGAAAATAACACTTTTGTTATGTGGAATATTTAATTCAAAACTATGTTAAATAATACGACTTTTTTCCAAATTCTGTTTCATGTATTTTTTTAAGCATTTGATTCCAGATTCTAGAAAACTAAAAATGCTATTTACCAGAAGTATCTGTCTCAATATTATATGAAGTTCTTCCAGCAATTCAGGTCCTTCCAGACAGCCTGTTAGTACTTCAGCTGTTTAACCAAGCAATTATATTTAACAGCTGCCTCATAAGGAGGTGGGTGCTGGTCTTATCCCACAAGTGACAAGTGATAGGACAAGAGGGAATGGCTGCACCGGGGGAAGTTTAGGTTAGGCATTAGAAAAAGCTCCTTCATGGAAAAAAATCATCAGACCTTAGAACGGGCTGCCTAGGAGGGTAGTTGAATCATCATTCCTGGATGTGTTTAAAAGTAGTTCAGTTCTGGAGCTCAGGGGCAGAGTTTAGCGGTGGGCTTGGCAGAGCAGGGTTAATGGTTGAACTCCACAGTTGTCTTTTCCAACCTAAGAGAGTCTGTGATTCAGTGAGAAGCCATACTGTCCCAATGGTATAGTGCTGTTTATCTGTAATGATACAGTAAAATATGCTGTGTTGTATGAACCAAGTGTGAAACCTTTGCCCTATTCTTTCAGAGCACACTGTGTTAATGCTCAGCGAAGTAAGAGATGATACTTCTCTGACATTGCCTAGTCCAGTTTGACAGAAAGTGATTTGTAACTGGTCGCGTTCAGATACAAATCAGTGTTTCATGATGGGAAGCATTGTCTGCTCCAGCTGTGCTCTCTTTGCCAGCAGTGAACGTCTGCTAGCGCTTGACTCTTGGTGAGCATTTACTAAAAGCAGATCTCATGGATCAAGAGGTGCAATTTTTAAATGGCTACTTGAGTGTTACATCTTGCCTGTAAGCAATGACTGTGTGCTGTAAGATATTTAATAAGCAGAGTGAGTTTTTGAGTCAGCTGATGCTTTTCCTGAATGCGCTTTGCTACTCCTTGGAGTATTGTCAGTTATACTAAACAGGCTTTTAAAAAGCTTTTTTATAACAGGGTATTTGATCTGCTTCCATGCCTCCTTCTCTCCTGTGCAATTCAAAAATTCACTCCTGCGTATCCTGACAGGAGGGTTTTCATAGCCCAGGTTCTAAGGTAAGACTGAGGGGGATGTTTTCAAAGCAGTGTATCTATTGATCCTCAGCACAAATACAGATGCTAACCAATACCTTGATCTTTTCAAAAGCAGACTTGAAGTAGATTCATCTTAGGAAGAAGAAACAACTTGTGTTCTAAGGCCTGTTTGAAGAGTGACATTGTGTAGTGAGTAGAAAGGTGGATAGTCCTTAGGGAATGCCTCTGTTCTTCTGGTGTCATGCAGTAGTAGGCTTACACTAGCCTCAGGCCTCTGGGCTTGTGTCTGCTCAAGTATTTCTTTCGGTTTGTGTCTGTTCCTTCAGAACAAGAAACGACACAGTCCTAGTACTGCTTGTTCTGTTCCAGGAGAAATTGCTTACAAATCAAACAGCCATTTAAGCTGCTGTTTTTCAGCAAAACTACCAGTGAGTAATTAAAATAATAAATTTCAGTCTACGTTTTGATATCTTTCGAGACTTGTGTTGGTAAAATGATGCTTTGAAGTACTGTGCCTTTTCTTCTATAAGAAGTAAATCTGAAAAAACACTTAAAAGCCTCTAGAAAAGACAACTGAGGGGAAAGCAGAAGGCAAGGAAGAAACCTCTGGGAAGTGCTGTAGCTCTCCAGTCCAGGATTTTGAAAGACTTGTTTTCCAGTTGTTTTAAACCTTGAATTTTTTAAAATCTGCTTTAAAAAACAAGTTGTTTTTCACATAACCTGTTCAAAGACAACACTTTGTGCTGTGGAAGGGCAGGATTTCATTGCCTGCATGTTGACATTTTGTGCCTTGCAGTGTCCTCCTGGACTTTAGCTGCCACTGCTGGCATCCTATAAATCCTCAGTCACATTGTCACAAAGTCACCAGGGATGTCACTAGAAGCCTGTGTGCACACAACTGGATCTTGTGTCCCAAAGTGTCGTTTTCTACTGTACAAATACAATTAATAGATGGAGGAGGGGGAAGAAGCCCAGCCAAATACACAACTTTATTTGTTCTTCTGTATTGTAAAAGACAAAACTGATCCAAGTTTCATTTCAAGTTGATTACTTTATTTCAATAATGATTTTTTTTTAAAGCTGTGTTCCTATAAGAACAATAGGTATTCAAATTAAATCAACTATTACGTTGCAGAGTATACATCTGAATGAGGCTACAATAGAAAAATACACATAGCAACCAGTGTAGGTACTAGAAGATGTAATATGTGTGTGTATACTTAATTGTGGGTTTGATTTTCTTTAGTCTCTATGTATTTTCTATCTTCCCATCTTTCATTGCTTCTTATTAATGGACACTGATTTAAACCTACAATAGATTTAGATGTAAAATGCAAGTAACATACATATTTATAGGTAACTTTGGACACTTACTAGGAATGCAGTTACAACCTGCGAAGCATTAGCTCTAGTCTACAATGCAAGGGCTAAAACTAAAAAAAATAAATATTTAATCAGACACTTAGGTGAGAGCTTGAAGAAATGGTAAGTTTAAGTAATAAAACAGTGCAATTCAGAAGAGCCTTTTATTTCCCTACATGTGGTTGGAAATACCATTGCCACACATTCGTTTTAGTAATGTGTGAACAATTAATATCTAAATCTAACACGGCTACAATTTATCTCTCTAAGGCAACTACAGTACAACAGTCTTAAATGTTCACAGTAGTTTACTATGAGTTTGCTTTGGTGCACTGCGCTGTATAGGCACTCGGATGTTACTCGGGCAGATGATGAGCCAACACTGCTGCAATACTAAGAGAAAGACTTGAAATTCCAATACGAGATGTGCAGGGCTATCTGAGATACCAGTACTGAAGGGCTCTCTTTCAGAAATTAGACTTACTTGTTTATTTATTTATTTATTTATTTATTGTTCTGCAAAGTTCATGCTGTTGCAACAGAGACTTTGTAAAGCACCAGTGATGTCCAGTGGTCACTTGTGCACACTCAGATGTTTATTCTCTGGGAATATCCCATGTTTCTTAACATTAGTCTAACTCAAATTTGAAATCCTCATTCTCTCCCTCATCTACTCTTAATTCTAATGGTTTGTATGCGAGAAGCAATTAATGATACGGAACGAATTTCCTTATCGCTATTGCTCTGCATCATATTGATTCTACAACATCTGCCCCCTCCCACACTTCACATACCTTGAACTCCCAATGTTTGGTGAACCTTTCCATGACTGCCTAATCCTGTTATGAAAATAAATTATTCAGTGAGTGAGAGAAGGAAGATTAAAACAAAACAAAACAAAAAAAAAAAAACCCAAATCAAAAGTATTTGGATAAACAGTCCTTACAACTTCTGCACACAGTAGATTCCTGTTTTAACAGCAGTGTCTCAGAAATTCATTAACAGCAGTGCTTGGTGTCCAAGGCATTAGCTCTTTATTTGTAATAATGATAATTCACTAAAACAAAACCAGAAGACTTGAGCTTGGATTAGGTGCTTGAGAGAAAGAGTAAGAGAAAGGCCAGCATACAGTTAGGGCATCCTGAAGAAGAGTGAGTAAAGTCAGAGATCTTGTTACTTCATGTAAAAGAAGGAAAGCATATAGTCAAGCTACTTCTTGTGTTCCTTTCATTCAACTGTTGGTCAGGGATTGCCAATAGAAGTTTTCATAATCTACTGCATGCGCAACCTAATTGGCACTAAGTAAGGGATTGCATCTATCTAGGTAATTTTGCAGTTATTAATTTTAAGGCAGTTACATTATGAAGCAGAATACATGATCCCTGGATAGCAGCTTAGAGCTTCAGCGCCTAGCGATTGGTGAACCAGACCGTGATCCAGGTCGGGACCCAGAGCCTCCCTGTGGAGAGGAGAACAGAGATAAGTTAATTAAAAGGTCCTCTATAGTTGAAGCAAAAAATTGAAAAGCATCAATCAGCAGTACAACAAAATTTTAAATATTACCAAATGAAAAGGGTGGCAGGGGCCTCTAGGATCTCACTGGGTGTTTTGCTTCAAAGGGATGATTGCTGCTTCATATATTTTCACTTAAGATTAATTTACTCTTATTAAATCTCTCATGCAGGGCAGCCAGTCTCTCATGAGTTATCTGTAGGTCCACGTTCTTTCTCAGGCCTCCCTAATGAAAGCAATGTATCCTGGAAATTTTTATTTTTATGGCTACCCATGAACGTTGTAGATACTTTAAAACAAACTGAAAACTCCCAACCCCGTGTGCGAGTTGTGATAGTCTCACATCAGAAAGAGCTGGAATGTAGTCATTTATTCTGTAATACTCTTCAGTGGTAATTGTTAATGTGGTTGTATCAACACGAGGCTTTTATGGAAAGCCTAGATGCAAATTACAGGAAAAACGTAGCTTCTTATTTTCACAAACGATAACAGGTCATCAAACTAGGAAAAAACCCAACCCCCTAACTCGTGGCAGTCCATAAATCTGCAATGGGGTAAAGCCCTACAGTTCTATAGCAAAGATGATCCAAGCTGAAATTTTGGTGTTTCATGTTCGGAACTTGAGGGTAGGCTGACCAGGGTGTCTTTTCCCCAGGCTTTAGCAACTTCCTGGGCAAATCTTCGGTGTTATCCTTGCGACTGCAAATGTGAGATGCTGTGGTCATTGTTACTGTAATCAGTGGATGACTGAACTGCTGACTTCAAGAAACTCAAGTGTGTTTGTACTTGGAGACTTAGTTTTCTTTATTCTTTTAATTGTTCAGTGCTCCCTCGGTAGTTTTACTGATTTTTTTTGCTTGAAACAGCTCAGTGTAATCCATTAGGCAATTTGCTTTTTGCTTCTGAAGTTTTCCTAAAGAGGTAGTTTCAACCTTTTACAATAAGTTCCCATGTAAAGGCATAGCTACTACTGTAAATCATGAGTCTAAGTCAAAGGGGTCTGAAAGACTCCCTGAGTTCCACGTCACAAAGGCTATCCAAAAAGTAGAAGTGGTTTACATTTATCATCCAATATATACCAGTCCAGGCTAACATAGCTGTGATGGCTGTGTAAAACCAGAATGTTTCATTTTGGAGAGAGATGATTACTTGGTATTTTCAGACGCTCAAGTTTTACAAATACTGTACAGAAATGTTACAAATACTGTGTAGCCACGGTATTGTTAATGGTTTTGAACTGCACTAAAAAGCTGCCAGAGCACAGCATGAAGAATAGTCTTAGAAAGTACATGTTTGGTTTTTTTTTTTTTACCTGGGTCTCTGACAAGCTCATTCCTTTCCTTATACTGCATCATAAGGATTTTTACCTCCTGTGCGTTTTCAGGCTGTCACTTGGTGCCGTATTGTGTTTAAAGAGGAGGTCTACAGTGAAAAGGAGCTCTAAACCACGTAAGAGCCAGAAATGGTTTTCTAAAGGTGAAGGAGTTGTTACGTCTTCTGTTGCAAAGAGCAGTAGGAGACTGAGATGCTGAGATGGGCTAATGGGGTTCCAGAGCTTCTGTCTTGAAGTGGAGATTACTGCTGATGGCATCCTTCATGTGGGAGTAGTGGACTAGGGGATTTGTTAAGAGTGACTGCTTCACTGCCTTCAAGGAAAATACAGTCTCAGTTAAAGTAGGTGCCAGTGGCTGTGGAGTGCTTTTCATGTCCTTTTCCTGACACAGGGTGTGAAAAATTCTCATGCCTCACGATCTTTTCGTGTTCTGGTTCCACTTATTGGCTGTGTTAGTGAGCTGTGCTTCGATTCAGAATGGTGAGGAGAACCAGGTTAAAGGCAGTCTGACCAAATGTTTGTTTTTCATATGACATAGTTTTCTCATTTGCCCTGCTGTGGTTTTGCTCACTGTACTGACACCCTACAGGAGTCCTCCCACCTGGGGTGGAAGAAGCAGGGGCTGTTCAAGTTGTGGCCAAGTATGTGTCCAACACTGCCCCATGCTGCTCTGCAGCTCATCAATTTCATTTTACTATTCTAAACAATGCAGCAGCAAGCTGGGTCACCTCATTCATCTTCTGTGCTCTGGGTCACATGTGAGTTCAATAACAACCCAGAGACTGGTGTGGGATTTTGTGGACTTACCTTCTTTCTTGATGGTTGCCTGACTTGTGTTTCGGGTGTGCTTTCCTACCATGTGAGTAATTACTAGGTCATGAGATAACCTTCTGGTTTATCCATGCAAATCTAGCTCCTTCAGAAGCTTTAAGGAAATATGGTTGACTGAAACATGGAAGGTTCTGGAGAGGTTGGCTTTTCTCTTCCCTGGACTCGATTTTGTACTTAGAGTAAGTTCAATTGTACTTTACCAGCTTAAAGATTCTGGAAAGAGTGCCCTGGCCCTCATGATAGGATCCCTTGTGTCCCTTGTGAGCAGATTTGTGCTCGTAGAATTTTCCGCTTCCTCCGTATCCTGGCTTGTGGCCTTCACCACCCTGCAAAGAAAGATTTTCATAGGTATTGCGCTTCATCGTGTTCAAGTTATCCTGTGTGCATCGTAATCTCTGTGATCGCTGAAATATCCAACCAGAAATGTAGAGGGATTGAAATAAAACAATTTAACATAATATGCAAGGATGAATGAAAATGAGAGGAAATGATCTGAGTATACTCAAATCTGGGGGAAGCACCAGTCTGTAAAACATGAATAATAATAAACACATCGATATTCAGAAGGTCAACCTGCGTGACAAAACTGAAATGCTTCTATTTCACAAGCTCCGTGATGTCAAACACATCAGCTAATTTCTGGTCTTCTGATAGGGAAAGAGATGCTTAATGGCTTGGAGGCTTTAATAGTTAATCTTAAAATACAAGTCCTGCACATGTCCATCTCATATAAATCAAACCTGTGGTAGAGAAGTAGAATTTAGCTAGTTGTGAGATAACAGTGGAAAGAACTTGGTCTAAAAACTGCTTAGGCAGCCCACTTCTTACTGGAAGGGATTGCAAGGCAAGGCGGGATAAAATATTCGAGTTAGTGACGGTGTTAGTCTGGCAGACTTTACTGGATAAGAGCAGTGGGAACTGTGGAATAAGCGCCCATCTCCTCCCAGCCCTCCCTGCCATTTTTGTCCTTCCCAGGAAGCAATAATGCAGCAGATGAGTCTTCCAGGAGCCTTTAAGGGAAGAGAGCTTTGCCATGCAGTGCTCTTTGCTCCCTTTGTGCTAAAGCCAAAGGAATCGCCGCTGCACAGCTGTCAAGTTGCTGGATGAGAGCAAGCAACAAAATTACCTGTGGGTGATTAAAGGGCTGTGGGAGGAGGGAGGAAGGTAGAAGAGGAAGAGCAAAATAGCAAAAAATTGAGACAAAACAGAATTATCACGTTGCTGCATCAGCTTGAGGCAATGGAGCAAGATATGCTTTGGCCTGATGAATAAAAGGGCTGTTACTGGAAGCATGTTCATCACCTACCCAGCTAAATCTGGTGAGGGATAATCCTCTTCCCTGTACATGAGAGAGACAGAAACAATGACATGGTGATCACTATGGACACAGCATCTGGGTGCCCCATACAGAGAAGGCGACAAAAATGCAGTACAAATAATGAAGTATTGGCCCGATAATGAAGCAGGAGTTGAAAACCACTACTTGCACGGTTGTTCCATGAAACAAGGGGAAATTCTTAGTAAAATTCTTAATAATTATGAAACTGACTCCTAAGCATGGTTTGACAGTACTACTAACTTCTGAAGCCAGCTGAGTTCAGTTAGGCCTAAGGGCAGTTCCTGGTGGGTGAGGCTTGTTTGAAAGTTTGTTTATTAATGAACTAATTATTGTTAGTTTATTACATAAAGGGGCCACAACATAAACTGAATGTAAAAATCCCTGTGAGAGGCTTTCATTCGTAGTGCTGTTAATCCTGTTAGCAATGGAACTGGTATAAATTAAGCCACGAAAGACAGTGCTTGAGCCCCTTAAAACACTTACCTTTGCTTGCATTGGGGGAGGTGTACGGGGTGAGACCTACAAACCAACACAAAGAAGTTACAAAACCAAGGCAAAGATGAATGCAGAGAATCATCAAGCCCTTTGCATATCATCTACGACTTTTCCACATTATCTGTCAGTCAGTAGGGTTAAGCACTGTCTACAATTGCACTGAGAAGCTCCTCTGCTGTCTTAGGCTTTGCCTAGAACACACTGGTGTTTTGTCTCTTTTTAAACAGAAACCATTCCTTAGCGCAGCCACTGCCCAGGACACCGAGGCAAAACTATTCATGAGGCTCAGAAAAGTGGTTAGTAATCAGGGAATGTTTTGTTACTGGTGGATCCTCGCGGTAACGTTTCATTTGAGTGCATAACAAGGACAGGAGACTTACAATGTTCTTGAAGAAGTGGACTACAGGGTTGTCATCAACAGGCCGGCCATGCTGAGATCTTGGCGGGATGGACCCTACATGGTGGCTGGCCCTGGCTGCATGTATGTCCTGGAAAGCAGAACAGGCATATGGCCAAGTCAGCTGGGAAGGAAAGATAACCAGTGAGCATACGCAGAGTCATTCTCACCAGGAATCTTTACTTGCAAATCTGCAGTGATTACAACCTAGAGTCATCAGCGCTGTGTGGGAAAATTTCTCAATACAGGGTAAATACCGAGTGTGTGTATTGTAGTTACGAGGGTGCACATGGGTTACAGCCCAGTGGAACTAAACCTGCTACTGGAAAGTTCTGAAAACAGAAGCCGTGTCATTTTCCGTGTTTCCTAGATACACTTGTAGATTGTAATTTCAGCATGAAAGCTGAATGAAGCTTGAAATGGAGAAAAACTTAGGATTATGTTGGGTCATTGCCATGCAAGAGCGTGAAGGGATTGTGTGAGATGAACTGCAAAAGTAACAGATTTTGTTAGAATAAGGGACTCAAATGAGACTGAAGGTACTGCTTTCAGGAGGACTTCCTGAGCAGTTCAAAAAGAAATCCAGTAAGTGAAGGTAAATCACCAAAAGAACATGTGAAGAGTTTCTACCTTGACTGGTACTTGGAGTGTGATGCTTCTATTGCAGTGAAAATCGTGTCAAAAATTTGATGTAGTTACTGCTGTCTGGATGCAGCCTGACAAAGTGTAAAAAAAGAGCTGTTCCATATGTCTGTCCCAGTTACAGACATCTGCCCGTCATCCCACATGTAGAGGCATGGGGCTTCATGTTCAGTGTGACAGATCTGAAGTAGGTTCAGTGGGGAGCAGAAGACAGGAGAAAAGGAAAACAACAGCAGTGCCATAATGGTTCTCCCAGTAACACAAGGTCCCTGAGAATAAATACAGTGATGTTACCAGCATCATGCAAATGCTAGAAATTTTCACTGGCCTCTAAAATGAAATGGAAACTCAGAGAGACAGTAGCTCAGGTGAGCTCTTTCCTAGTGGTACAAACTGAATGAGCGTTTGATTGTAGAGCAGTGCGGGTGGTTGTTTGAAATGTGTTTTGCTTTTGTCACCTACAGAACACTGGCCAGGTTGCCAGGACTCCCGACTCCTCGGCAGTTTGGTGAGCTTTGGCAGCTAATACCTATAACACAGATTTTGAAAGATTTGAAGACTCTCTGTGCACTTCAAGTGAAATCTCCTGACACCTGTAGCTTTCAGAACAGCCACGATTGCCTCTTACTGCTGAAGTGGCTGCTCAGAGATGTACATGTTCTAAGGCTCTTGAGTAAAACGGCCCATGAAACCACCCAGTGTTACCGCTCAAAGCTGCCACCTCAAAGTTGGTGCTTTTTTATTTTGAGTGGAGTCAGATCTTGTGATTTGATGTGAAAGAAATGGGTTTATATTGCATTGGATCCTCTGAGATGAGTCAGAAGCCGCCATCTTCAGGAGTGGCCTTTTAAGTTGTGTGATTCTGAGGAGAGACACTGCTTTTAGGATGAATTTCCTTAAGAAAAAAATTAGCCAGTGCAAAGACGTTCAGCTGTTGTTCCGTAGCATCTTTTTTCTCCTGAATTGCATGCTGGTGTTTACATACCTAGAGACTTTCTGCTCACAAAGCAGGAATGTCTGCCATTTACAGTGTCTGTGGAATGCCCACAGTGTCAGGCAGTCCATCGTGCTCGTACTTCTGCAGCAGTTTCTACTTTGTCTCTAGTCCCAGTATTGCCAAAATATCTCCTGCTGCCAAAATCTCTGCTGCTGTGATTAGGAAGAGGGAGCCGGTACGGGCTGACACATGTTTAGAACACATTCACTCATATGTGTGTTTGCTTTCATGTCCAAATGAAGCACGACTTCACCTCTAAAACCAGCTGACGGCCTTGCCTTTAGGGTAAGGGACATGATAAGCACCGCGGTGTTGCAGATCTGAACCTCTGTCTTTAGCAGCTGGAACTGATGCTGTCAAACTGTAGAACTATTGTAATACATGAAGTTGCAAGCTTCAAAATCAGATTCAGTTGCTTGCAGCACAGAGAAATCCTTGGATAATAGAATTTATATGAGGTTGCTTTTCCTGATTTTAGCACCCTGATTTTAGCATTACTGATAATTTGGCTAATAATGAGTTGGTGTTAATAATCTGACATTGGAAATTTTATTGTGCTGTAAATGGAAAGTTTCTTCGCTGTGGTGACAGAAGTTCAGCATGGATCCCCTTTTAGAGTGTATGAGGGAGAAACAAGTTTAAAGCCATCTGTAATGAAGACTCTGTGTGAGTTTAACAGAGACTGTTTCCTAGTGTGACAGATAAGTGTTTCCTTTCATACTGTCACCAGCAAACTTTATCTGTGGTCAGAATCTTTGATAGTGGTGTCAGTTTGAGGCAGGTGATTTTTTTACGTGTTTTCCTTCTGCTTATTGCTGGAACTACTCCTGCACCTCTAGTTTGTTCCTTCTGTTTTTGGACTCCTACAGACAGGGACAAAAATCCACCGGGTTTTTATCAAGATTGCTCGTGTGCATGGATTCTGAGAACAATTTCCCTTGAAGAATGTAATGACTGATAGCTGTAGGTGTTAATGGTTGAATTTTAATGGTAAAGGTGATTCTTCACCAGATGAGAGAGAAGAACCTGTTTATCCTGCCAGGATGGGTGACAGAGGTGGTATTCTTAAATTGGACCTTTCTGAATGAGCTCAGCCAGTAGTTGGTGCACGTTTCACTAATGCACCCACAGAAGACACCATTTATCTTTATGTTTGCTCTACATGCTTGGCTTTAAATAACTGTCTTCTTGAAACCTAGTAGGAATGCAGCAGAGCAACCACATTCTAGGAAGTGGTGACATCACCTTGTTTCTTTGCACAGCTCCTGGTTTCTGTTGCCCAGAAGCCACTGTGAGCTCTCCCCGAACTTGCTCTCTAGCAACGTTGTCGGGAATTTTTGTTTTAAGCAGGTTGTGGATAAAAGCAACTTTGCCTTCCGTGATGATCTGGAAAGAAATGCAGTTGCAAAGTATCATCCTGAATTCAGAGCCCTTGGCTACTGAGGCGCCGCTGCTTGTGCCCTTACAATAAATAATTAAAAAAATTAATCTGGAGTAAGTCAATAGTTTGCAGACAAGAGCAGAGCTGTTTTTTAAGGTGGGGCTGAAGTTCAGAGGGGAACACTCAGCCTTTTGTATTTCCAGTTAACTTTGTTTGACCTTCATATCAGGTCCCTCCTAAGTCAGCTCTGCTGCACAGTCCATAAAGCAAAATGGAAAAGATGTTAAAGATCTCTTAATCTGAGCAATCTTATTTATTAGAAAATGTTTGCCAGTGCTGCAACTTTAAGTGTCTGGGAGATGGGATGACAGGGATGCAGTTTTGCAACTTTACTGTGAAATTAGCAGCCTTCAGGATTAATAACTTAAATAAGAAAACTCTTTAAAATGTGTGCCAAAGACCCCTAGTTGCTCTGGAATGGGGAAGGATTTGGTATCAGAATCCTTTGCAGCTCTTTTGGGGGATGCACCGGAAAATTGCACCTGTCTGTGCCTCTGGCTGACGTGTTCTGGCCACCAAGACAAAAGAGACCAGATAGCAAGTTTCAGTGCAGAGAATACTGCGGGTATTTTAAACGTTAGCAGGAGCTGTACGTTGGCACTGCATTCCGTGTTAGCCTTCTGCTTTCACAGCAGACTGATCAGTACAGGTTGTGACAGTGAAGTTAGTATTTTAAAAGAGCTCCTGCAAAAAACTTGTCCTTCCTCAAACACAAGAATCCAGGTGCTGTTTTCTGTGGCCCTTAACAAGCGTGAAGGAGTGTTGCCCCCTGGTCTGTAACTGGGAGACAAAAGAGCTCTTGTGGGTTTTGCTAAATGGAACAGTTCCTTCCCTCCCTTGATCCAGGGGAAGTTCACATTGGATAGTAGGGAAAACTGGTGATGATGATGCTGTTAGAATGGACTGCCAGCTGAGGTGCACATCCCTGGAGGTGTGCAAAGAAACAGGTATACATGGTGTTACTGCTTGGGTTTGTAGGGCAGATGGCTGGACTTGATGATCTGGAAAGACTTTTCCAACCTTGATGATTGTGTGATTCTATGATTCTGATTGTTACATTTGGACACCAGGTCTGATAATCCAGGTTTAGGACCACTCACACATCTGATTTGAGACGTGGTAGGCTGGGGGGTGTTAACTTTGTTTTCATATGAACACAATTGCAGTTACGTATTCTACTCTGCTTGATTTTGTTGTCAGATTTGATGCAGCAGTTTAAGAATCATGGTTAAGCAGTAGCAGACTCCTTTTTTTAGTGACACTGTGAGATCCCATGAAACGTACACCTGACCTGACTTGGTGTAAAAATGATATATCCAATCCTGACATTCATACCAGTGAAGGAGACTTCTAAATTCACACTGTAAGTGCTTACTGAGTGGTCTCCTTCACAAGAGGATTGCTTATCACTGAAGATCACTCATACAAGTAAACATGGAGTTCTAATTCCCCAGCAGCCGGTGATGTGCATTGATGACAGTAAGAGTATGAAGGTATTTTTGGTTTGGAGTGCTGAAATTGTAGCTCTCTCCAGTTCCTCTCCGTATCATTATTACATAGTTTTGTTGTCTGCTGTGAAATGCAAATCTGAAGAACGACACGTGTTGTTTACATAATGGTAAAATATGTATCAAGTACGGAAATAGCTGATTGAAAATGCAATCAAACCAAGTTTTTTTGATGTTAGTGAGAATGAAAAACCATGGAGATGTTCACAGTTATAATGGCTTTTGTGGTCTCCAAGGGGTTGTCTGCTCAAGACACCTTTTGAGTTGCTCTGTATGAATGTAGAACACTTTAAAAGTCTAGATTTCTGATTCATTGATATGAAAAGTGCATTTAAATTGCACTAGAAAATGTTCACAACCTACAGAGGGTGATGCATTAAGAGGAGATGAGAATTCTTTGTGCTGCACGGGGTAAGAACAAGATTAATGAGCAACAGGCAATTCGTAAGCTTCTCTGCCAATTCTTGGGTAGTCCTAGAAATGGATTCTGAGTCCAACTGTCATGCTATTCCTACCCAGGTTTGCATTTCTGTACTTACAGTACCATTTCAAACCAGCATTGCAGACAGGAATGGAGATGCTTCCTGCCTGTGAATACCTACGTTATGATTTTTTTAGTTCTTTTAAACAAGAGCAAATGTGCTACATACAGATTGACTAGAGCCATCCTGGTAGGTTTGACAGGCACTTGCATACAGGAATTGCTTCATGGTGTAGGTGTTTTGTAAGGGGGAACTTTGAGTTCCTGAGAGCAGCAGGCACTGTCAGAGCCTTTCAATGCTGGTACCCAGCGTCTCGTCAGTCAGACTCGGAACATATAGCACACGTGGAATGTGAGGATGTATTTCTCCATCCTTTTTCTGGTAGTACTAGACCTGCTGAACCAAAGCTGTGTTAGACTGGTGTCATTGCTTCCATTTTTCATTCACATACCCCTTGAGTTTGTATCTTTATGGGGGCATTTATTCCAGGCTGTTCAAGTTACAGATCTGGCACAAAAGGCAGAATCAATGCTGACATCTTCCCCACGAGCTGGCCTGATGGTGACATTATCCCTAATTAGCTAATTCACCAGGCTTTTAAAAATTGCTTTAGAAAGAATGAATCTTTGTAACCGTACTGTTAGTTTGTACTGATGTGGAAATTAAGGAAGAAATTGAATTACTTGCTGAAGTTATGGAGGAGAATTGTTAGGAAGACAGATGTAGAGTCTGGGAGAGTCTCTGCCTTCCAGTGTTGTGCTGAGGTCGTTGATACAACCTTTGTCTGGAAATAGGTGTCGGGCAGAAGAATGGGAATAAACAGCATGGGGCAAAAGACTGGAGATGACTGGAAAGTCAGAAACACAGGGAGGATGAGAAGAAAGACAACAAGAAGAAAGCAACAATGGAGAACACAGACCATCAAAAGAGACAAGTGCCAATTGATAATCCAGAACCACATTTCTACATCACCCTCTTATTCCTTAGATGCTTTTGTGATTTCAGTCCACAAATTGGAAGGGAAAAGGGAAGAATTACTGGGAAAAAAGAAGAATCAGGATGGTGGTTCAAGATAGTACTTCTGCTTCTTGATGAGAGACTGGTGCCATCCTACCTTCTGTGACACGTGGTAAGTAGTTTCACAGCAAAACCTGGTGTTTTAATTTACCTTCGCTTTTCTGCAGCATTTTTTCTGCCAAAATTAGTAATTTTCCTCAAATATTCTTCATGATAGAGGTTCTTTGTCTGCTCGGACAGACTCTCTGGTGAATATTTAGTACTGTCCTCTCTGCTGGTTTATTGAATTGCTCTCAATGACAGAGATTTCCGCACAATGTAATGATCCACCGTAGGAAACCCAGGCAAGGCTTTGTGGTTTGGGTTGGGGTTTTTTTGCGTTTTGAGAATGATCACTCCAGCAAAAAAAGGCATTTTGGCCCATAGGATTCTCAAGGTAGCTTCTGCTACCAACCAGCTTCACAGCATTAAGGATTAAGTGTACGTGGCCAAGACACAGAAGACCTGGTAGATGAGTATTTACAATAACTATCTACTGCTAGACTATGGATCTGGTAGAGATGCATCTATCGGTGCTCTTACAGCACAAGAACACAAGGTTGTGGGTAAGGCCATTAAAAGGACATCTGTAATAACTTGATTTAAAGGACTGCTGCCTGCTGTTCTCCTACAGTCAGGAAGCTCATACAATAAACAAGATCAAAATTAATTGGAAAACAAGAGCTATAATTCCCAGGTCTACACTATTGCTTTATAGCTGCTGACCAGAAATAGAGGAGAAAAGTGTTAATACAACCTTAATTTACCGAAACACACAGTTCATCTCTTGGGTTGCACACAGCCACCCACAAGCTATTCCACTGGTTCTCATCTTTGATGGACTGGACCTATTTTATTTCCCTTCTGGCTTTAATAGGTAAGAAAATGACAACTCCCACACAGGTTATTAAAAGGGCTGATGTCTACATCAGCATAACTTAGTGTAAGAGTAAAACAGTGAGGAGAGACTATTGTTACACAATAATTAGGGAGGGCATGGCTGAAACAAACAGTTATCATCCAGAGGTGAAATTTCCAGTAACAGTCAGTACAAAATGGGGGAGGGATGAGCCCCTCAAAACTCGAGTTTGTACGGTTGCCAGGTGACATTACCTGTGTGATTGCTCAGAAAGCAAAAAGCTGATGCGTCAGAAGCAAAAGGTCAGGCCGAGCTGAGGCTGATAGTGTGAGTCCCTGTGTTTTACCAACGCTTTTCTACTTGCTGTGTAAGAACCTCAGTAAAAAACACCTGACAAGGGCAGTGGAGGGTTTTTTTCTGTCGCTCAGAAAAGAAATCGAGTAAATGTAGAGTGACGTAAGTAACTAACATGTCAAATGAACTGGAGTCCATTTACGAACGAGGGGAGGTATTTCGTATAACACCACAACATGAAAGCCAGGAAAAAACCTATCAACTTTGGCCTCAGTTTTCTATTGAGTGTTGTTGACTGCTGTGTAACCTCAAAACAACTTCTGGCATTCTAGGGTGAAAAGTGCTAAGGACAGTGCAATTCTTCATGTGCAAGGAGCTAGTGTAGTGATAGAAAAACCCCAGTATAACATTTTAAACACAATGAGAAATATTTAGTGTTAGGTAAAGAAAACCCTCGTGCTCAATGTTGAATACATCCATTTGACCTTCCGCACATGAGTTCTGGGAGTCCTGCCTGATCCTCTCACTTGTTACAACAACAATCCTCTGGCTAGATCGTAGTAAAATTGAACCTCAAGTGGGCTGTGGTATCAGCAAGGCTTTAACTTCACCAGGAATTTGAAAGCCTCCTCAAAATTCTTCTACAGAGCACAGTATTGGCTCCTTCTCACACAAGTTGTTAGTATAACAAATTGGTAGACAGAAGAATCTAGAAACAGTCTGGCAAAGACTGTATGGGAAGGTACTGTTGGAAGTTTAACAATAAAGGGTATCCTCTGCTCCAGACTTATTAGAAACAGTGTCTTTTAAAAAGCTTCAGTTGAGAAATCCATGTATGAACTTGAACATGTTACTAAATGCACTTCTGAATTTAAGAAATAAATAAAAAGCCGACTACATAAAGGATACTAAAAGCACATAACCTTTTCCTGTCCACCTGACTGTCATCTGCTCTTCAGCTGATAATGCAGACTAGTGAGCCCCAACTGCTGTGTCCCATTCCTGAAGACACCTCACCATGCTCAGCTGCTGGGCTGTGCAAGGGACATCACCAATGCTTTACCAAAGGTAGCACTTGCTCTTCCAAGCATCCCTTACAGAACACTTAATGTTGCCTGACTTCCAAATTCCTCTTATGGTTCATTTTAACAGCCTCTAGCAGCGATTTCCTTGAAAATGATGGACATAATGAGTTCCAGTGCATTAAATAATGCATCGCTCACTAAAGCATGTGTAGCATCTACATAGTGAGCTCTGTGTTAAATGAACATACCAACATCAGCCCTATGTAGCGCTGGCTCCTAAGCCTCTGGCTCATGGTGTGGTACTCACCTGATAGTCCTGCACAGACTACTACTGTTTAGAACAGACAAATCTAAAGCACTCAGCAGCTTCCCGTACAAGCACAATGACCTTTAATCAGACTGGCAGTTCTAATGCACAAATTCACGTTCAGGTCACTCACCATCCATTAGTGCAGCTGCGTGTGCCATACCCTGTGCAACCAAATTCTGTAGGACACACAGCCTCCTCTAATGGCCTCAAACCCCATCACGTACTATGAAGCAGCCTGCTGCAACTTCTGTTAATGGATTAAAGCGTTTAAAACAAATGAAATCATTAGTACACCGGTTCTGTGATGTAAACAGTTTAATGAATACATAAAAGCACATATAAAGCAAAAGATTAAAACAGAATTACTGTTACAACCACCACAAACTATATAAAAAAGTCATTTTTACAAGCACATCGCTTGCACAGCAGGTTTTACAGAACAGTTCATCACGAGCAATACCAGTCCCTGAAAACTAAGACTTGGAAATAAAATCACAGTAAGTGTGGACTTCAATCACAGCGTATACTAGTCAGACTAGCACTGATTTAACTACTCCTGAAAGTCTTGGTGGTGCTGCACTATGCATTAAAGCTCACACGAGAAATGTGAATAGAGTTCAAGTGCAAAAAAAAAAATGAGAAGATGCCCGGACAATTTGATGAAGACATCCATCCCTGTCGTTATTAGAACTGTGGTTCCTGAACTTTTTGCCTGCACATGTTTATCACAACCCTTGTGGTAGATCCCCATTACAGCATCAGATTAACTCTGGGGTGGGTTTGGAACTGCTATTTCAGAAATGCTGTTCCCAAACCATGGTTCTGCTCAACTTGAGACCAACTTCAGCCCAGTGCTCCTCATACTTTGTCTTGTAGGAGGGCAAAGCCCCACATGTTTGCCTTCTGTGTTCCTTGCACCCAAACCCATATGCATTGGGAAAGAAATACTGGAGAGCAAGGCTTCACACAGGCAGCTGGAGAACGGGACAAGACAGCATACAAAATTCAAGCAAACGGTAAAAGAAAAATTGATTTAATCTTCGCTAGTTCTGGCCTCAACCTTTTATTTACTGTCGCTTAGAGTATTTTGGTTTGCTGCACATCGTGTCACAAATGTAGTTTAAAGTTTAGTATGTTAATACAAAATGTTAAACCAGCACAGAAGAGTTCTTGTTTCACAATACAATCTTTAGTACGAAAAAATCATCATAAACAAAAGAATTACAAAAAGCATAAAAAGAAAGAAACCAGCACTCAGTACATGTTGAAGTTGAATACAGGGTAATGTCCAGGAGCACAAGAATGATTTGATCATTTTAATAAACTCGCTTATGCACTTCACAAATGTTAAGATAAATATATTTTATAGAGATTAGAAAGGAAGTAGTTTACATTACACTGCTGGCTCACATGCTTCTTAAAATGCATGCACTGCACCTCCTTCCTACCACTCTTTTAAATTCTCCTTTAATACAGTTAAATTTGGGCTGTGAACAACAACAGTTCTGGTTTGGAATTTTCTATCTAAGAACAGATATTGAGTTACCTAAAATCTCGATGGGGCAGGGGATGGGGGAACAATGGCAGATGCATCTGCTGCCCCTCAGAAGAGAAGCAGCATTTCTGTACGTTCCAGCATTTCTATTTTTATTTACTCCCATGGGACTCCTACACATTCTTAATTTAACTGCAGAATTCCAGGGTAAGGGTGAACCTGCCAGGCGAGCAAAGGCAGCCCCTGAAACAGTCCTCGCTTTGTTCCTACCCCACCTTTCCATGCACAATAGTGAATATTATTCATTAATGTACTTCTCAACTATGGATGTCAGATGAAAATGCCTCCACAATGAATTTATAATGTGCTCTGCTTGAATGTCAGCTCTAAATATGTACAAAGAGCAAGTGTTGTCTGTGCATTCCAGTGCTTGCTGGTGTGGGTAGTTCCAATACACCCTCCCACTGGGGCACAGGCTGGCTGGAAAAGGAGGGTTGCAAGAAAGCTGCTGAGTTGCTTTGAGATGCACTTGTTTATGATTAATTTTTGAAGCAAGCAAATAAACTGTGCAGTTCTAGGAACGTTTCCATTTCAAGCTTTTGAAATTCATCTTTTCAGGTGCTTTTCAGGGTATCTTCTTTACCAAAGACATGTTTACTTCCTGGAGTCTGGAAAACTGCCAAGGGACTTTATTCTATTTCAGCTCATCTGTGAACACCTTCAACATCTGTCAAGTGCTCCGACACTGTACAAAATGCAGCAAGTGACAACTATTTAGGATCTAAGCAGAAACAAGTCTATTAGCCATCTCGATTCCCTCTTGATACACATCTATAAATAAATGACACCGCAAACTTCCTTGATACAAGAAACCAAAAGGCATGGATTCAAAGGCTGAATAAATAACAACTGAAAAAAAAGCTGTCTGTGCCACTCGCTCAGTATTTTCTGCACTGAAGCCCTGATACAGACAGAGCTGCTTAGGACATGTTTTTATGCATCAATATGATCACTGTGTGAAACCATGCTAGAGATGCTGTGCCACTGGAAGCCCTAATGTGCTGGGTTTTACCCAGTTAATAGAACTTCTCTGTGCTTCCAGGCAAGATCTGCAGTTGCTCAAGCAAAAAAAATAATTAAAAAAACTACTTCTGTTAGGTGAGAAATGATAGAACAGGCCATGACCCCGCTCTGTGTAAGTACTTCACAATAACAGCTTACTGAGCAGCAGAGATCAGACAGCTGATACCGTGTCCTCTCATCCATAATTACATGATGATCTATAGAGAGTTAGTGATTGTGCTCACACTAAGAGGTGAAGTACAGACTGTACAACCTGCAGCCATTTTCCAGTCTTCACTACTAGCAGTGAGTTAGCTGGTTGGTTTTACTGCTAAGCAAGGAAGGGCATACTTCTCCATATGCAGAATCTAAGGTTTTGATATTGTTTCCTTGGTATACAAAGAACATGCCATATGGGATTTTTTTTGTTGAGTGACACAGCAAATGAACAGACCAGCAAGAGCTGAGCTAGCCAACAAGGTGCCAGAACAGAGCAGCACTGGGAACAATCTCTGATATTTGCAGGAAGAATAAGAAAAGTATTTCTTCTCATTCTCACAGCAACTGCTTGCTGTGTGTCTGAACACTGCACTTCTACAGAAGCAATTACCTAACTGCTAAACCCTTCTCATGACCATTACAGGTCCCAGTCTGTAAATGCAAGAAGCAAAAGGTCCAAGACATGCAGCTTTCTCAGTTCTGCTACCAAGGGCTAGAACCTTCTGGTTTTAGGTTTCTGAAGTATTTGCCATCTAGCAGTCTTCACATTACAAACAGCTCTTCACATTGTACGTCCATCGCACAGCTGTGAAGGACGCGGACAGTCTGCAGCTGCCCCATAATCACAAATGGGTGTTAAAGCACTGCACAGCATGCTCCAAGTTCTAGTGCCATGCTCAGAGACAGCCCAGTTGGGAAGCTGCACGTGCCAACCCACCCCAGCAAGCTTCACAGCTCACAGCTGTGGAACAGGCAGCCATGGTTATCTACTGTTATCCAAAGATTTGGGCCCAAGCAGCAACCACAAGCATTGATTTTTGCAACAGAACTTGAGCAACTACATGAAAGAATATACTCAGCTACTGCAGAAGTTTGAGAGGCCTGCAGCTGTTCCCACGTATAGGCTTCTCTCTAATGGGAGGTGCCCCTGCCCACAGCAAGGGGGTTGGAATGAGATGATCTTTGAGGTCCCTTCCAACATAAGCCATTCCATGCAGTGTGTGAACACACAACCATGACTCCACTCATCATTTCTGTGGCAGAGAGTACCCTGAAAATACCTTAAAAACTTCACCACTGAAACACTAGTGACCCAAAACATCAGCAAAGCACCATGCCACGAGCATAACTTAAGAGGAGTGGGTTAATCCTGGTAAAGGAAAGAATGCAAATACCTTTTCAACAATACTTTGTTTTTCAATTCAGAATGACGAAACGGCTGTTACACAATTTCTAATGTGAAATGCTTGGAATATAAATCTTTGCCTCTTGCCAGAACAAAGCAGCTGGTCTGTATCATACACCTGGGACTCAGGGTAAAGCCTGTCAAGCCATCTCCTCAACAGTGCTATCAACTGACCCTAAAACATGCTCTTGCACAAGCAGGTTGAGAATCTGGCTGCAGTTCTTTTCCTAACATCTGTTTCCAAGGCTGCCCCTCAGTTAGTGCCAAACTATCTGGAGATAGTCTCACGTTCAGTGCTCTCAACCAGGCCTGTTTTGCAAATATTTAAGAACAGTAGACAAAAGCAGAGTGAAGTTTCTCACAACGGCACAGCACACAAATGCATAATACATCGCACCACGTTAAATGGTCATAAAAATTCCTCTCAGCAATGTTTCCAGAGCCACCTGGATTTCTAAAATTCCTTGTTACTACCCAGAATAACTCTTCTTGTTTCCCAGAGCTATGTTGTTTTCAGTTTAAAGCCAAGCATAAAATTACACATCTGCAAGTACCATCTTGCTGGCTAAGTCAACTCTTGCATTTTAGTCCCACCCTGCCTGTCTAACTGTACTTTATTCTGCTGTAGCTGTGCCGTTCTCTACTCCTCAGAGCTCACCTTGCCCCGCCGGGGAACGTGTCGTTCACCTCCAAAGAATCTGCCCAGCGAGTCAAGTAGACCCGAGTCTCTGTGCCTTGGAGATCCATGTCTAGCATGGTCTGTAGTGCTCGCAGATGCCATTTTTGATCCGTGCCGGAACGAGGAGCGCTTTTGAGAAGCCATCAAATCCGAATTCTCTGAAGCTGCTGCACTGTCCTCTTGGATGGTCTGTAGCTCGTCTGACTCTGAGGGCCGATCTTTGAAGGTGTTGTCTTCTCTTCCTGGGGCATCTCGGGAAAAGAGGCGGATCAAGTGGGGGCGACCAGTCTTGTCAGCTGGGTTGGCCTCGGGCCAGGCATTCTTCGGGTCTGCTGTGCCTTTGGAGTCTGTCACCGCTGGGCTCTTCGTGGAGGTCCCATTGTTCTGGTTCACATCTGCCTCTCCTGCAAACAACAAGGATGAGATATGAATACAGGCCTGTGAAAAACAGCCCTGGAACAATGCTGCTTTCTTTCCCTTGCCTTAAGATGCTCATTTCATACAAACCCGTAATATGTGCTGTTCTAATCAAACTACGTTCTCTTGCAGCCTGCAAGAACATTAAGCTCTCTTGGAGCTGAAACTGGGATGATTTTCTCACACAAAATTTGCAGTCATTCTAGGTGTTTTTTTTTAGTTAAACATATTGGTAAACAGATCCACTGGTGGTCTGAAACTCCTGCTGAAACTAACTTTATCGATATGGAAAGTTCACTGACAGGGCTTCTGGTGAACAGCCAGAGTTCACATACTTCCCCCTGGAGGACTTCAACTCTTAACATGTGTTAGTTTTCTCCAAAACACAAACATAAAAATTAAAGTGACACTGCTGTGTCTCCTCAAGCACCTGTTCCCTCTCCACGATGCCAGAGCTTTCCATGTGAGGGATTCAGAATCCCCCAGTGTAACTTCAATACTGGTATCAGGCAAGTGTAATGAGTGCAGAATTTTTCACTATTTATAAATTGCTCTTACTTCACAAAGGCACAGACACCTAAACTGCAATTTTTGCTTGGCCACCCACAAGCTTTTTCTCCAAGTATGATCCTGGCACTTGGTGCCAATGCTGAAGGCCTAGAGCAAAACCGTTCGATTTGCATTTAGTACTTCTGAGAAGTGACAAAGCACTTCAGAAACAGATGTGCTTTTAGCCAGAAAAGTTGTCAAGACCCACCTCTGTGGTGCAAATAAGTGTCTGCTGCCTGCTCCACAGTTGTGTTCTGATGCAAGCAGTAAAATATCTGCATCAGCTGTAGCACACTTTACCCTTGACCCATAGCAGCTCCTTGTATCAGTGATAAACGGATTTCTGGATGTTTGTATATTCTACACTTTTATTCCTACTGCTGTAAAGCAGACTGCATCCCCTGAGGAATAGGCCTCCAAGGAACACCAAAAAGATATTAGTAGGTCACAGCTTGAGAAACAAAATTCACAACAGATACCTCCCAAACACTCAATGTCAGAAATGCTTTTTGGAGTCAGCAGGACTCACAACTAACCGTAACTTACTGATGAAGTTCTGTGTTGCCTTTATGGTCTTCTAGTTACTACATTAAATCCTCATTTATTTTGTCCTCATTACTATGGGAGGGATGGGCTCTGGCAAATCCTGTTACCGTGTCAATGTACCCTGGGCTCAAGTACTTTGCTGATTCATCAGAGCTATTTTAGACTGAACGGTCACTTCATATGATTGCGCCCACCCACAGGGCACTACAGAAACCTTTTCTCAGGCTGAGAATAATTCCGAAATAATGTGATGGATAACGACACAGAGCAGTGATGATGGCTTCTGCAAACATACTCTGGTACCTGCGTTGCCATCTGTTGTAATCAGACTGCCACAGTTTTTCATACAAAAACATAACACGATGTTTTGTCGTGCAACTTCTTTTTCCTTCTGTGAAAACTACCTAGAAACTGTTGGGGAATTTCAAGACAATCTTTGGTTAGAACATCTGAAAGCACTGATCAGGAATACAATAATTTAACCACTGCTAATGGCCACTGAAGACCTCATCCGTGGGGAAAAGGGAAGTTTCTGCTGGTAACTCTGGGGGTTCCCTAAAAAGGTATTTTCAAACTTATGAGAAACCACTGAAGTCCTCAATTGACTTACTTTCTCTTCTGTTTAAGAAACTAAACAAGGATGTGCATCGCATTCTAAACTTGCAAAACATTTTAAACAGCAATTCTAAGCCTAGATTCTATACCATAACACAAATCCATTCAAGGTCAGAAGAAGAAAAACAAACAAAAGAGCTATTGTGTTTAATTAAATGCATTAACAAAACACCAGAGCATCTGCATACTAATATTTTTTACAACAGTTGTCCTTTGTGCCACTGAATACGGGTATTGGTAAGCAACAAAGGAGGGTATTTGTGCCACAAAAGTAGCTTCTCCCAACGCAAAGGCAGTGAGCTATAAAGTATAAACCCTGCTGTATGCTTTATTTCAGGAATGAAAGCATGCATTTAAGTTTCCCCTCTAGATGTTGTGTGCACTGAAGTCTTCTCTAATATTTAAAAAATAGGTAACAGACAGATATCATTAAGAGTTGAGCTAACTAATCAAAGTCTTCAAGTGCATTTGGAGAGACAGATCACTTCTATAACGTCCAAAGGATTCTCAGAATTAATGAGACATGTAAACGTATGCTTATCTGTTCATTTAAAATAAAATATTTAGGTTTCCATCAAAACTCACTATGACTGCTGTGCATGTGATACCTATGCTAGTTTTTTGTTTCTTCCCACAAGACAAAGCACTCTTAGTGAAGCACCATATTGCCTGTACAAGGGAAAGCTGCCCAGGGAGGAAGAGGTCTTCAAGCCTTTTTTTTTTTTTCCTCCTTCTTAAAACCCTTGTGAAATGGCTTTAAAAGTAAGTCCAGCAGAATGCACTGCCATCAACATTACCAGAGGGCTATAATGTCACCAGAAGCTGTACAAGTGGGGAGCATGAGAAAAGCACATCCACACATCAGCCCAAAAGCAGGAGGAAGGAACCAGATGTGGAGCAGGGTATGGCACTCCAGGACCCCTCCTTAAGGGAACACCACCTTCCCACCTCCCCTTATACTGCTCTGGAGCCTGTCAGACACTGCTTTTTCCCCATGCATGGGGTTAGAATGAACAAAGCCATTTGTTCTCTGTATGCACAGGGACTCCCAAAATGAAGGGATACAGATGGAACAATACTTCTCAACAGTTTGTTAATGACACTAAATGGAAGTTCCAAAGGCACTTTCAATTAAACACTATTAATTTGTACCTCACACTGCTTTTAGGAGTTAAGCCACATATATGTATTTTCAAAACCATTGTAGCCTTGATGCTCTATTTTGACATTGTTTATCCCATTTCCTTGAGAATCACGGAATAATCATGGTTGGAAAGGAGCTCCCAGATCACCAAGTCAAATTGCTCCCACATCAACAAAGAACCTAAATACCTGAGAGACTGAAAAACACTAAATAACCCCCTTCATTCCTGCCAACTATAGATGTCATGAAGCTAATCAAAACAATGCTGAAATAACGAAATAACACTGTAAGCATCTAAGTAGCTGGGGCCTCTAAGTCCAAGTGACAGCTACTCTCAAGACCACTGCAACATGTTTTATACAATCTTTAACATGAGACACCCTGGGTACAAACATCCTCAGCGGTCTCTCAGCAGAGATGCTCTATTATAGTCTCTCCCTGAGTACACAGGAGTCTGTAGCCTTCTTCCATACAGAAGACAACCTGGAATGAGGTTGTTAAGCTAACAGCATTATTGTGTTAAGCTTAAAAAAAACCAAACCACCAGGATTAAAAGTTTTTCATCTGCTCCCACTCCTTCCCAGTCTTGCTTATTCTTGCTTTTTTGCAGATACTTGCAATTCCTCTCACATTTTTATTGCTGCTCCCTCTATGGACAGTGTAAAATAAATGAGGAAAATGAATCTCACAAAAGCTGAAGCATATTCCCCTAACTCTGGCTTCTCAAGGGAGGCTTAGTTCAACAGTGACAGCCTCCTGCAATACTGACTGTAATAATAAATAACAGCAGCTTAAATATTTGTATGAAATCTTAACAATTAAGTATTCGTTACTTGTTACAAGCACCTCAAAGTACATTAATCAAGTTTCTAACACTGACTATTTAATATATGTTGCCGTAACTAGAGTTTGCTGCGACCGATAGCTCATTTCCCCTTCCTTATCCTTCTTTTCTCAGAGTATCAAAATGAAAATTCATCTCACTTAACTTTAGGGACCTTTTGATGCTAAAACGAAAAGTTGATTCAGTCATGTATATTTATAAGGCACTATATCAAATATAGTATGTATTTGTCCTTTTCTGCTTCTATGATCCTCTATTCTCTAACACAACTATTAAGTATAAAGCAGTACAGTTCTCAGTTCTGAGTGATCTGTTTCAGCATTTTTACTGAAATTCTGATAATAAAAAATAACTAAAACAGTTTTCAACTGACCTGATTTTAGTCACTTGAACAACAAAAGGTTTCCAACACCTATGATTTCAAGCTGTTCAGTAAGCTGCAGCAATAAGACATCTGTGCCATGTATTAGTAATAGTTTGCCTTGTGGAACATGCGGCTTTTAGTAATTCATGATGATATCAGGGTATTTGAAAGAATGAAAAGGAGAAAAAAGCACATACATTATCACTACATATGAGCAGAGGATGTCTCGCTTCCAGCTCTGTGGTAAGACGACAGTTTCCCAACACACTGCCTTTACTTCTCATGCAGTTAAGCAGTTTAGGAAAAGGACCTTAGAGAGCTGTTTTGTAGAAAATGCAGCAGAAGGCAATGCTGGGACCCCCGATTCAGCCCTGTCTCTAGACAGTGCAAGGAAATGTGAAGTGTGTGATTTCACAACTATCACAATCCTCACTTCAAATTCCAGTGTTCTGGAGCAGGTTGGACAATGGAACTCTGGATGCACATCTAAACGAGGAGTCTGACCACGCAGCAGTAACTGCACACAGAGATGTACTAGCAAAAGCAGGACCGAATAAAAATGAGGCCAATTTAACACCTGGAAAATGGATGATACTACTTGGTGCTCAGTTCAGTATCAACTATCAAAGATGAATGCAGCAAAAACTGTTTATCCTGCAGAGCTGATCAAGTTATCTGTCAGAAACAGCAAGGCCAGTCCTGGCTTCCAGCCAGAGCTCTACTGCTGGTGATGGCACCGCAGAGTGCCACACACTTAGCATGCAGTTGGGAGCACACAATGGAGGAAGAGATGGTAAGAGAGAGCAGATGCAATCCAGTGAACTGCTGCAGAGAAAGGATCAGCACACAAGAGCACAGATCTCCTTCAGAGAACAGTGGAAGTATCCAATCGCAGTGGTTGAGGCAGTTCCGCCAGACCCCTGGGCACTGGCGAGAGGTACAACCCAGCTCCTGGTTTGAGCTGTTGTACAGCTCACAGCAGAATGTGGAGTGTGCACAGCCATTAAGCTGCACTATACAGGTGTTTGGGGAGGAGGAGGGAAGAATTACATCTGCATTGTTAACTGCAAACGGCAAAGCTTGATTTATCCTCGTTATGCTAAGACAGTACAGACAGAAAATGGCTCTCAGCCTAACTTCACAAGAACGGTTAGGAGGCAAAATGCCATCAGACATTTCGCTTCACAGATCTAATTACTGGGTTTGTCTGATGCTTGTCAAACTGTTGGAAATCAATTTTGAACAAATATTTCTCTTTGGAATAGATGGCACAGTGCATAATTGTGAAACAAACAGTTGGTCATAGCTCTGAACACAAGTAGAACCGATCTGCTGGTGTGTTTAGTTGCTACACAAACATTTTTCCCACGTGCTAGCAGAATGAATGCAGAGAAGTGCCAGTGTGTTGCATCTCACAGACTCACAGGAGTTTAATACTCCTGCTTATCACTTTCAGGGGGAAAAAGAAATCCACCCAAAGAAATGTTTTCTCTATAGCTTCAGAGTAAGTGAATGAAGAATACTTCTCTGCACAGGAGACTCACCTCTTCCTACAGGCTGGATCAAGCTACAGACCAAACCTCCACAAAAATGAGAAGCCATCCACTAAAAGATGCCTTCTTGATTCTCCTGCCTCACTACATACATTATACATTACAGAGCCTGTAAAGCTCTTAGCAGACAAGAAAGAAAGGTACAGAGTGTGTTTCCATTCCTCTGATATACACTTCAACATATACACTTCAACTGATAAGGCAGTGAAAAAGGGACCTGGTGTGGTGCAACTTTCCTTAAAATAAAACTTAGAACTAAAAATACAGTAGAAAGTAGAAAACTCCACCTAGGCCATTATAGACTTATAAATACCTGTTGAAGAGCCACAGAATCACACAGATTGGAAAAGACCTTCAAGATCAGAGAGTCCACCGTCTCAGCACTGCCAAGTCCTTCACTAAACCACATCTCTAAGCATAGTGTCTATATCACTTTAAAACACCTCCAGGGAGAAGGATTCTACCTCTGCCCAGAAAACCCATTGCAGTGCCTGATAACCCTCTGGAGTAAAGAAATTCTTTCCAATATCCCATCTAAACCTCCTTTGGTACAACTTGAGGCCTTTTCTTCTTGTCCTGCTGAAGAGCTGTATTTCATTCTACTGAATGCAGTTGAACAGAAGACCAAGTTTAGTTCTGTAATACACCTTGGGTTAATAAAGATCACAGGCTAAGCCCGCTGAAAAGGATCCTGCTGCTGTTGGCAAAGGCACAGCACATTTTTAGAGCAGACTTTAGACTGCATTGCTGTGGCCAGACAAATGGAACTTCCACTCAAATTTTACAACAGCCCAACAAAAGCTGCATTCCATCAATCCCTGGTATCTTGTAGAATTCCAGCTCCTAGCCAGTCTCTGCAGGCAGCACTGTGCCCCCTGGGAGCTCCTGCCAGACTGAAACCAGTAAGTCAACTAAAATCTATTTGTTCTAGATTCTTGCCATGTGTTGGCACAGTTGCTTTCAGACTCATGAAAGACCACATCTCTCCAAGCCATCCCTGGCCCTGTCCTGCTGCAGAACAGCTGTTGAGGAAGCAGAGCTTGGCCTTGCAGCAGAACTCATATGAAAACACCAAAAGGTTTGGATAGAGAGAAGGGAAATGCCAGTTCTCATCCTATTATGGAAATATCTGTCATTGCAGGTCTAGCAGAAGAAAGGAGAGCACCACCTATATTATTTATGTTCAGGTTTTGAAGAAGGTAAATATCACATCCACACAGGTAGAACACTAACGTGTATTTTGTAGCATAAAATTGTGCTGTTGGGAAAAAAAACGCATTGAGATAATGAAAATTCTTTTGGTTACTAATTACTACAGTATGAACAGAATACGGGCAATTCCTCCCACTTAATTTCTGATACAAACCTGTCATGTATTCCAGATCTGCTGAAAAACAAACTTCAAACATTTGACATACTTTGGCATTGGTTCACAAGTAGCTGTTTTACTAGGAAAGAGACCTAGTAAAATCCCTCTTGAGAAGATGAGCAAAACCTTTTTCCAAGGGGCCAGTCAATAGAAAACTTACTGGCTGCCAAAGGTGTCTGTAACAGCAGTGCTGTTCTTTTGACACTAAGATAAATAAATCTTCCAAGCTGACATGACAGTGTCTTCTCAGTTCCCTCAAATGTGTGAAAAAGGAGGTCTTCTTGTTAACCTGAGATGAACCATTTTCAGAACTTTCCTCAGCTACACAAAGATGACTCGCAAAGTTCAGCTATTAACAGCTGGGAAAAATCTACCTGCTAACTGGTTTCTCCTGAAGGATGCCAACAGGAGAGAGGTGATTCATAGAACGGTTTAGGTTGGAAGGACCTTACAGATTACCTAGTTCCAAACCCCCTGCCATGAGCAAGGACACCCCCCACTAGACCAGGTTGCTCAAGGCCCCAGCCAATCTGGCCTTGAACACTTCCAGGGAATGGGCAATCACAATCTCCCTGGGCAACCTGTTCCAGTGTCTCAGCACCCTCATTGTGAAGAACTTCCTTCTGTTTTCCAGTCTAAACCTACCCTCTTCCACCTTGAAACCATTACCCCTGGTCCTACCACTACAAGCCCTTAGAATGAGCCCCTTTCCCAGCTTTCCTGTAGCCCCCTTCAGGTACTGGAAGGCTGCTGTAAGATCTCCCGGAGTCTCCTTTTCTCCAGGCTGAACAGCCCCAACTCTCTCAGCCTGTCCCTGTAGGAGAGGTTCTCCAGCCCTCCAGTCATCCCTGTGGCCCTCCTCTGGACACCTTCCAACAGTTCAATACCCTTCCTGTGTTGGGGGCACCAGAACTGGACGCAGTGATCTGCCAGAAGCATGCTTCATTACACAGTCATTGCCGATCTGCATAAGGAGAATAAAAATCATCACCCCACTCCTTGGTGGACAAGAAAGGGCTCTTAGATTTTAATACTGGGTCTAGTAACATGCGCTATTTGCACACGCAGTGGTTCACATGGGTCCCACACACTCTGGTTAAAATCAGTACACTTCTTTCAATAAGGCAGCAACTGTTCTGAGGTCAGTAAATTACATTCCTTACCCAGCAACTATCATCTGTGTTCACATCTTTAATTTAAGGATCCAATGCTTAAAAGCTAGATGACAAACACAACACAGAAGTCAAAGCACACACAGCTCCCAGCACCCACATGGCAGAGATGTCTGTGCAGCAGTAACCTGATGTCATAGTCTCTGCCTAAATTCTGGACATTAACAGGAAGCACTGGGTTAGTGGGGGCTGAAACACATGAACATCCCATTACCCACAGTGAGAGGCTGCTTTCTGGGAGTCACTGTTTAGAGCCAATAGATGAAAACCACCATACCTTCCCCACCTTGCATTATTGATGTTCGAGTATCCTCTTTTTCTCTGTTCTTACTGAGGAAACTCAGCCCTTCACACAGATCCTCTCTCAAAGTAGCAAAATGATTAGTGGCAGCCACTGGAAAGGCCATGTTCATCTCAGCCATGGCAAAGAGATCAAAGCAAGCCAGGCAATGCATTTCAAGCCATAGGAACTGCAGCAGCAATTGTGCACCTCGGTGCCTTCTCCCATTACAGATGGTACTGAAACTTAAAGCCAGGGGTACAACAGATCTTGGTTTCTTAAACCTACTCTGAAAGTCACACCAGATTCAGCACGCACAAAATGAACTGGAGGAACTAAGTTACACACAGTCTGTCTCTGTGCTGGTCTTAAGTTCCTCTTCCCTTCTTCTCATAGGGTTCTACAGTACAGGCTGCATGTGTATTTTTGCAATTCAGTGATGCCTCTTTGTAAGACATTGCAGAAGTAGGAGTAACAGCTAACATTTTCTGCTGAGGCATCTGCTGCCTTTGCGTAACTGCACTGACCAGTGACGTGTGAAGACAGACAGACAAGACACCTACTTGGGGATGCACCACAAAAACCAAAGCAAAAAGGAACCAGCTTTGGATTTAGGGGCATTGAAGGTGCTGTGTGTTTGTGAGCATGTTTAAGTAAAGAAATATACAAGTAAAAAGAGACATTCCAAGAAAAGTTAAGTTTATCTCCTGTAGGAAAACAATTCCAATCCCAAGACTCTAATTAAAACCAAAGCATTTGACTGCATGAGCTGCCTTGCACTCTGCACAGTTTCACAGTGTTGGTCCCGGGGTTAGCCCCTGCTTGACAATGAAGACCTGAAATTAAGCCCACATGGTGTCCTACCATCGCAGAGGAATGCAGCAGTGTAGGCCTGGCTTGCAGCTCGTTTCCCTTGTTTCCCAGAATTTCTGGCACCGCTTCCCCTTGCTGAGGGTTACAAAGGAGAGCACAGAAAACAAAAAAGCTTGTGGTTGGAACCAGTGGGACTTGCTATGGCAGAAATGTGGAATCTATGAGAAGCATTTGGAATCTGTGAGTGGCAATTCTCCACACAGCCTGCAGAGAGTTTTTAAAAAACTTAACCGAAGAATTTTATCCACCCACCGGTTTCAAAGAAAAGCGTTCCTTTGTGCTACTAGAACATACAGGTTTGTTTTAATCTCAAGTATCTCACAAAAGATCCTCCCACAGCAAAGTGAGATGGTCCATCGCTTGTAGTGAACAATTTCATGTAGTTAAAGAGGAAGAACAGAATCACCTGTTTGATCCATCAGCATTTGCTGTGTTTAAAAATCAGACAACTTGCTAGTATAAAATAAAGATTGATTGTTAATCTTTTCTGCCAGTTACATGGGGTCTGAATAATCCACAGGTTACAAAACCTGTACGTACCCTGCACCTTCCCAAAGCAACAGCACCAAATGCCTCATTCTTGCGGCAGATTTCACAAGGCTTCCCTGGAAAATAACCTGTTCCTGTCAGTGCAAGTGAATACACAGAACCGCAGTCACAGTCCTTTCCTAACACCACAGGCCCTAAAATCAGCAGGAAAAGAAATGGTGAGAGGAGTGAGGTGAGGACAGTGAAATAGCTGGTTCAAAGAACGTTGCTCAAGGCATGATAAGCAGCACAAAACCCTCAGCTGGTAGTGAATAGAGCCTGAAGTACTGAGTATGTGTTCTTCAGATCTTAAAAGCAAATAACATTTTTAAAAAATACACAGAAATACTTGTAACTCTCTCAAAATAATGCACTCATTTTACTTAGCTCTGTATATGGCAGGAAAGAAGCAAATTACAGGAATGCANCGCACTCATTTGTTGTTTGGGGACATAACTTCCATGTCCAACTTAGCTCTGTATATAGCAGAAAAGAAGCAAATTACAGGAATGCAGCAGTCCTAGAGAAGAGTGCACAAGGCAGCCTGGGTACCCACTACTTATAAGTTACTACTTTTGGTGAATTGTGAACTGCAGCTTTTAAAAACTCACTTGATCTCAGAGTCACCATCATTATGGATTCCACAGTGAGGGGAGTTACTCTGGTAGCTTTTAGAAGCAATTTTTTCCCCAAAAAATCCCAAAATACACCGCAGTCCTATAAGTGACACATCCGGGGTACAAAGCATGTATTTGCTAACATTTCTGAAAATATGTGAAATACTTGGACCCAAATATCCCTGCAGATTGTTTCCCTTTTGTGGTCAAGTACCAGAAAACCAAAATTGAAGACCTGGCTCTACAGAAGCAGACAACAGATACTCAAGAAAATCCAGAAAGGGGTTGTAGAGATCTTCAAGGCTGCCTAAATTGCAGTTCTCTACAGTGAAAAGATGTCCACAACTTAGACACTGTCATGCAACATTAACTTCACTTTGGTATTACTTTTGACCTTACATCTATGGTGAAAGGTCAGAGGAGCAAAAAACCACAAGAATTTCTTCCAGTTGCACACTGTCTGTTCATATAGCTTGTCACACCTCAGAAACAGATGGATTTCTGTAAGAGGTAAGGACCTCTGTGGGAGGCAGAAGCCCAAGTAGTGACTCACACCTCCTATCCTCTTCATAACACCAACCGCATGAGTATCTCTCTAGTGAAGATGCAAAAGCCCATGTCGGGACCCGCACCTCCAGCTGTGTCCAGGAGGCAGATCATCTGAGTATCTCCAAGCAATACAATGACCATGTTGTGACACACCTTCAGCTCAACCAAAGACATCAGTAGTGGAAGAAGCTCAAATTTCTGTGGGGCAAAGAGCCAGACCACCATCCATGAGGTGGAAGACACGAGCACCTGCCTGGTGGAAGCAGAGGTCCAGGTCAACTAGAGTTGAACCTCCAGTTCAAGATGCTGGCAATTAGAAATGACCCCTGACTGATCTGCAGCTCCAGCTCTGCCTTTGGCTATCAACAATGAGATAACTTAACAGCTAACCTTAAATCCACAGGAACCCCTTGGCAGACCTATCACTTAGGGGATGTCTAGCATTTCACATGTAGTTTTTGTCTGACAGTGCTTCCTCTAAACAGAGTTCAAATTGTATTCAGATAATAATACGGGATTCCAGAGAGGGACAGAGTGATCACTCTGAAGATAAATCCAAAAGCCAGGTTATTCAGAGGACAAACTCTACAGAACATACCCAAACCCTTGTACAGAAACCACCCAGCCCTGAGTGCACTAAGGTCAAGGCTGCTGCTTTGTCACAGACTGGTGAGGCTGCATTTGGCAGATCTCACAGTTTAACGTCTCTGCAGGCCCTGGCAGAAGCAGCTCAGCACCCAAGGATGTTGCATCCTGCTGACTACTGCGAAGGGATAGAATAGGAAAGCTCTATCCTGCTTGTCAAAACAGCTTTGTCTGGAAGTTGCTTAATGGAGGACACTAGCACAGACCCAGAAGCACAGCCATGGAAACTGCTGTGGCAGAATGAGTGGAGGGTATAAAAATACCGTGCCACAAGTAATAAAAGGTGGGTAGCTTGTTAAACTATTAGCAAAAATTATTTCAAGGCCTCTGAAATAACCTGGTTTTATGACCTATGCAATTAAAACCACAAGAATTTTAGAGGTAGTTTGGATAACACCACAAGGATAAACTATTTAGAGCCTTCTCAGTGAAGTGATTCCCTTGGCATATACATTTGATACCACAAAAAATATATTTCAGAAGGAAAGTCTAATGTAATGTCTAATGTGAACACTTTATGAGTTCCGAGTAAAATATCTACCTACGTGGCATAAAAAGAATCACAGAATCATTAAGGTTGGAAAGAACTTCCAAGATCATCAAGCCCAACCTTCAAACTAAGACCTCCATGAACGCACAACCATGCCCCAAAGTGCCACATCTATGTGTCACTTCCAGGGATAGTGACTCCATCACTTCCCTGGGCAGCCTGCTCCAATGTTTAACTCTTCTTTCACTGCAGAAATCTTTCCTGATTTCCCATCTGAACTTCCTCTGGTGCAGCTTGTGGCCATTTCCTTGTCCTGTCTACAGCCTCCTTTCAGGTAGCTGCCAAGGGCAAAAAGGGCTCAGCCTCCTCTTCTTCTGGCTAAACACATTTGAAACACAACAAAACAGGCATTAGAAAGAAACCTTATTTTTAGATCTTACAGGAGTCTATATCTACTTCTTAACAGTTGCAAGCAGTCATAACAGAATGACGAACACCTGAAACAGGGCAGGCAGTTCCAGCAAATACCACAATGAATAAGAAGGACAAAAGCAGTCTGCACTGACTGAATTAGCACAGGGTCTTACCGCAGAGAGCATTCCACTGAAAGAATACAAAATATTGGCAGATTGCTGAGAACAAGATGTTTGGAAGAAAGATACCACAAAGAAAGAGATTAATGTTCCTTTAGACAATGAGGAATTGAGTGACAAATGTGAAGTCAGACATTTAGAACAGGATACAAATGACCTTGTCTCCCTATCCTGCATCCCAACCCCACCATGCCCACTAAAACATGTTTCCAAGTGCCAAATCTAAGTGGGTTTTGAACACTTCCAGGGACTCCACCACCTCCCCCGGCAGCCTGTTCCAATACTTGATCATTCTTGCAGTCAAGTAATTTTTCCTGCTGTCTAATCTAAACCTCCCGTGGCACAACTTGAGGTCATCTCCTCTTGTCCTATTGCTAGTGACTTGGGACAGCAGATAAATTCCCACCTCTCTACAGCCAACCTCCTTTCCAGTTGCTGTAAAGACCAGTAAGGTCTCCCCTATGGGTCCTTTTACTCCAGACTAAACAATCCCAGTTCCAGAAGCATCTCCTCATCAGACCAATCCTCTGGGCCCTTCACTAGCCTTCTTGCTCTTCCCTGGACATGTTACAATATCTTCATGTCCTTCTTGAATCGAGGTACGCAAAACTGAACACAGTACTCAACATGCGACCTCACCAGTGCTGAGTACAGGGGGATGATCACCTCTCTAAACCTCCTGGCTACACTATTTCTGATGCAGGCCAGGGTGCTGTTGGCTTTCTTGGCCACCTGTGCACATGGCTGGCTCGTGTTCAGCTGCTGTTAGTCAGCACCTCCAGGTACTCTGCCCCAGAGCAGTTCTACAGCCACTCTTCCCCAAACTTGTAGCATTGCATGGGGTTGTTGTGGCAAAAGTGACACAGAACTTGTTCTTATACAACTGGTAGATTGATCCATCCTGTCTAGGTCCTCTGCAGAGCTTTCTTACCCTCAACCTGACCAACTCACCCACACAGTGTGGTGATAAACTAGAAACCAAACGGAAGTCCTCCAAGGTAACCATCTGTCAGAAGAGCCTTTTATATTTCTGCTTTATTATTTTAGTGCCTAACATCAGTTAGTCTAGATCTATAGAAAGTACATTGGACTCTCCACCATTACAAACCACAACAGACACTTTGAAATACATTACAAACCACTTCTCATGTAGACTAGATCCTGTATTTTCTATACGGTAACAAATCATTTACATTAGATTATAAATAATAAGGGGCTTTTAAAGTAGAAAACCCCACAAAATAATACTTTTTCTCCCTGCTGAACCCTCGTGAGCTGTACCATAGCTCTACATGTGACTCAACACTATACGAAGAACAATGGTGACAAACTGTATAAAACCGCGGCAGTGATCGATGGTACTTTGCACAATATCGGCTTTTCAGTAGCAGCATTCTAAGAGTGAAAAACTGCTTGCACAGTACCGAGCTTTGTACCAGTGCGTGGGAGTTACTGCTATTAAAAGAAGAAAAAAAGAATTCACAAACTTTATTTTGCTGTTTGAGTATGTACACAATTAGTTGTTATGTGATGAAGAAGAAACACTCAGCAATAAGAACTAGTAGTTCAGAAGACTAAACCGGTAATATGATGGAACTACACATGATCTGAAATATTTTAAGAGGCAAGAAATGCTATAAACACATTTTCCCAAGTGTAACGGGGTTGTGTTCCACTCAACCCACACAAAAAGTATCAGAAGTAAATCCATGAGTTCTAGAACCCAAGAGCGATTCCAAAATGAGGATCAAAGCACCTGTGTACACCACATTCCCAGTTACCCTAAATGAAGATACAACCCCAGGAAGCCTGGCAACACCATGCCTGCCTTCTGCAGGCAGCCATTGCTCCACTCTCATCCCAGGCCACCAGCAGTCATGCCGTAGCACCATGCTCACACCAACCAACAGACCTGCTGATGCCTGCAGCAGGCTTGGTGCTGCTCTGAGTGGGGATTCCAGGGCAGCAGATCCGAACAATCAGAATGCTCCATTTGCACTTACACAACCAGAACCATGCACAGTGACCATGTAACCAGGGGCACCGTGAACTAGCCACCATACTTCTGAAATGTAGAAAACAGCTCTGCTTTGAATTTCTCAGCAAGAAGAGTTCAGTTTCCTACCTCCTAGGAAGCAGACAACTAATGAAAAAATTATCTGCAGACAGAAAATAACTGTGTTAACCCTACATCAGGAAAGAAAATAAGCAAATATTTTAGGAACATTTTTGTAGCCACAAATTGTGATGGTTTGGCAAAACATGAAGTCTTCCCTATTCACAGCCTGTGCTATCCCAGAGATTTATTTAGCACCCTTTTGAAATATGCAAACATGCAGTCTAATTATAAAGCCTTCACAGTTTGGTTCTGTTCTCAAGTGAGGATGTCATCCATTGTAGTGAGTTTTAGGAAGAAATTCCTCACTGTGAGGGTACTCAGGCACTGGAACAGGTTGCCCAGGAAGGATGCTGTCTCCCTGGAAGTATTCAAGGCCAGGTTGGAGGGGTCTCTGGGCAACCTGATCTAGTTAGAGGTGTCTCTCTCCATGGTAGAGGAGCTAGAACTAAATGATCTCTAAGATCAATTTCCAATCTAAACTAGTCTGTGATTTAGTTTTGAGTCTTCATTTATTATCTTTGGCCTTCAAACAATATTGAAAGAAAATACAATGTTTAATCTGATGAGCATAAGAAAAGCATAGGGTTCCATCTTGTCTCCATCTGCACTATCAATTTACAGAATTACCTCCAGTATGCACCGGATTACCCTAACTACACAGATAAAACGAGACACTTAAGTGGAGGGTATGATATTGCCTGAGAAACAAAAGTGAAACAGAAGCAATCACACATTGATTAACAAACCAAAGCACATTTATAAAAAGGAAAATAACTTATAATTAGGACAACAAACTTGCACTTGCAAAAGCAAGACATTGCCTTTTAATGTTGTGAAGTATCAAGTGAAATACAGCAAAAGGCTCTGCTTCTAAACAACACAGCACTCATTGGATGCCATGGCACTTGACTGCTGACTGGAGAGATGCCACTAATGCCAGTGATACCAGAGAAACAGCTACAGCAATGTCTTTTCCTCCTCTACAGAAAGACTGTTTTGCCCTGCACAATCTGTGAAAAGTCTTAAAAAAAAGACCAAGTGAAACTCGTCTACTTCTGACCAAGTGCACACATCAGGGACTGGGTGCTTCACCTCTTTCCTACAGGAATTACACAGCATCATGATTTAGAACTAAGCTGATCCATGTTTGTGAAATATCCATGCAAGCATTCCTTAGTCCTTCCTGAATCTATTTTACACAAATTGAAAATTGATGAAGGCAAGTAATCACTGCAAATCTCTAAAGAACTAGGAGGCAGCTTGAACCATGCTCTCAGTGACTGCAGAAACAGTCTGTCCTTTCTGTTTGTTGATAGTGGTTGCATTCAGGTCACAGAGCTGTGGCTGTGCACTGTGGCAGCAGCAAGCTCCAGTATCGGCCAGTCAGCCCCAACATTAAAGTTTCTTTAACACGGGAATGCAGACGCAGAGGTGTGGAAGTAGGGCGCAAAGTGTGACTGAGGGACTGAGTGCACACAAATACAGGGAAAAGCCAGGACCTAGCACTGAGACAGAGATGAAATATGTTCCTGGGATCCTGAAGCTTAGAGGAATCCTTATTATTTGTCAACTATTTCAAGGAGAAACTCTCCTTTATTTTAATGATGTACATATAAATCATTCACTGAGAAAGATATTCGAAGTACAGAAACATATCTTTAGATTAGAGAATCGGTTATGTGCTAGATCAGTCAACTTTTCTGCCCCACTTAGGGTGTGAACATTGCGATTGTACCTGTCTAAAACAGAGCAATGAGTGTGAGGGATATGAATTTCACATCAAGAGCCAGCTTCAGAAGGAGAACATCCTGTCACCCTACCAGTAGAACCGTACTCTCCATACCTGTAAATTTGATTCTCTTCTCTGTCCATCCCATATGGACATAACAAATAAAGTCAACTCCTGTGTCTCCTCCTTCCAGCACGCTATGGGATATATTTACCCAGAGCAGTTTAATATATGAGATGACTCCTAAACTGAAATTAAAATGCCTTAAATTTCAAATGGAAATGCCTTAGAACACCTCCCTTGTCAGAGAGGGCTTTTGCATAACTCCTCTTGGAACTGCTTTTTAAGGCAAATATGGATATTTGTTAGCAAGCCAACTCTCAGCCTCGTTGCTGTTGTGGCCAGGTTCTTTTGGCAGAGAAGTCTAATGGAAATGGAAAGCAAACAAGCCAAATCTGTACACAGAAAAATGGGCTTTGTTTGAAATGGGTTCTATGGATGAGCTGGCAATAAAGCAGCGGCTGTCAAGCTCTGCGGTGTATAAATCACCACTAGCATAACCAACCGTTCCAAACAGATTACACTGCGCTCAAAAATCCCCAAAACACCAGCAGCAGCAAAAGATTAAATTAGTGCTTAGCCAAGTGAAACCTGATGTGACAGACACCTGCTGTGTCAGAGTACTGAGGCACCTCGCTTGGCCGTCCCCAGTACAGTTCTTAACAAATGCACACAGCTAGGGGCACCACTACTGGCACAAATGGAGAAGTTTACTGGTGCCAGTATTTCACCTGTCAGGTTAGAGCTCCGAGTTAGCAGACTGGCCTCAGCTATTTTGACCTCTGCCACTGCTATCGTACATTGCCAAGTGCCCAGATCACACACTGGCATAGTGCTTATTACTAATTCTTTTTCTGGTCCTTCCATGTATAAATTTCTTCGTCGAGACTGAGCTGTGAATGTGAAAATCCTTTAGAATATTCCACTGAGCCACTGTCTGTGCTGAGTGCCCTTAAATGATTTACGGCACACACTAGGAATGATCTTTTTTGACGTTTTTTCTAGAGTATTTATAAATTCCCTGCACGTATTTCAGACAAACCCCCCACCCCCACCATGGAAATTGCCTGTTTAACTATTTTACACCTGCTTTTTATTTTGTACCGGTTTCACACTCCAACAGATTCAGTATCATGTCAGTTTATCATGCTTTTTCATCTGTTTAAATTGAGGTACATGCAGGATTCAAAATGTTTAAGACAAAGGAAAAAGGTCAGCAATACACTCAGACGTTGAAATACTTTGCCTGCAGCTGGACACTAAGAAAACTGGCTGTGCTGAACGTGTTTCAACAAGATAAAACAAACAACTTTCCAACCTCCTCATTCTTCCTTAACATCAGTTCTGCAGCATTTTGTTGCTTTTGGAGTTGTTATTAGATATGTTCTGCTCTATCAGGAGAAAAGACAACTGAGAAGGGAAAAATGTGGGCAGCTTTTACTCAGCAGGGCTCATAAAACACAGCTTGTGGTTGGTCCTTCAGCCTGTCATTAATGAACCCGGTAATGGTTGTGAAAGACTTCCTTTACTGTCTTTAAATTTCTCAAAGTCAAAGCTTGAAAATGCAGTGGCCAAGGCACCCATGTATGGATCTAGAAATTGAATAAATACAAAGCTGATGGAAAGAAAAGAGCACATGATAAAGCATAAGGCATACAAAGTCTAATACCGAATTTATACACCCCATGGCCAGCCTCTGGCACTCTGACAATGCCAAATCTAACAAACTCAGTTTCCTGATCATAGCAGCTCAAAGCCCACCATCACAATGTCTTTTCTACAATGAGCTGGAGAGGGAATATTACGAGACTCCTACATTGTCAGTGGTTTTTGACTGTGTGAACAGTCCCTGTTAAACACGCCTTTACATTACAGTTTTAATTCAAAACTTTAAAGCTGGACACAGTAACCCAGCAAAGTGGTTCTTCAGCTGAGAATACAATGGTAAAGATAATCATTTGCAAGGGAAAAAACAAGCATAAAAATATCATGAGCTCAAAGCCACTTCCACATACTTGACATTGGGCTTCCAATATAAGAATAGGTTTAGCCTTCATTTTTACCCACAAAAAGTGGTGACTAAACCTTCCTACAATACTCTCTGCTTGAATAAAACTTAGACTTCAATTTTAACTTTAAGCTAAATAAAACAAACATGACTTTTCTCCAAAGAAATGTTTAACCTTTGCACAGTTGAACAAAATTGGCTGCATTTAACAGCACCAAGGGGCTCTGAAGGAGAGCCCAATGCAATACAGATTACATGCAGATAGCAGCTGGGCTTTTCTGAGCTGGAAAAAGCTAAAAGATTGATGACAAACAAGATGCTTTAAACTACCATCAGAGCAAAATACCCTTTTGAGGTAGTAGCATCAGTGATGACAGTTTCCAGACAAAACAATAGACCAGATGTGAAGTCTAGGGCCAAGACTGAAATTCATTCCTCTCCCTAAAATGTAGAGACAAGGCTTAAGCATAAATCATCTAAACAGAAAAGCAAAAATGCTCATCTTGGTCTGAAGATGGTAAACTGGCAGCATCAATCAGGGAGAAAAAGAATAAAAATCCGTAAACATCTAACACAAAGAATATCAGTACTGAGGCTCATATCAGTAGATGAAAAACAGCAATTTTGCTTAAGATTATACATCTTCTTTTTTAGTTTGTAATAGGCCATGGGCATTCCATCAGCAAAAAATGCAAGTCTCTGATTTTAACTTTAAACTAATGTTATTTACTCTTTTTGTTCTTGATCTACAATTAAAAAGAGGTAATACGAGCATCCTACAGAACACGGAATAGATATACATTTGCATTTATTCTGCTGCTGCCTGCATGATTGTATGTGTGTATCCTACAAAGACATTTGCACATATACACCATAAGCAAATCTTGGTATTGTTAACAGTTTTCAGATTCAAAGAAAATAATTTCAAAATGGAGCAAAAAGGATTTATTTCATGTTTTTTAAAATTTCCTAGACTAGCTAATTCCTTCGCCTTTCATATACACATTATCAACCACTGTATGTGGGTCAAATAGACTATGACATGCTTACGTGACTGACAGCAGCTAGCGCTACTCTTTTAAAGCTTCATATGTCCAGAGATAACATCTGCTTGCTAAAACCATTTAACAAACATTCTGTTAATAATCATAAAACCAAAGTAACTTAGTTAATTATGCCAGTAGCATAATTAACTGCAGTGGCTCAATCATAGGAAGTTGAGATCAGTGCACTGTAATGTAAAAGGGATTCGTGGTTTACGAGATATACTTCAGAATCCAAAGATTTCAGTGACATTTTTGTAGCAGAAGTACCTTTCTTCCCCACTGGCAGAATTTTCCTTTGAAATTGCTGCTCTCTAAACAACTCTGTCTAGTTATCAGATTAAAGACAGTATGTAGGACTCCCATTTCAACTGAGATTTTCTATTCTTTGCAAAACAAACCAACCATTCATTGATGTCAATATTTTAAGGTCTGGAAAAGTGTGACCGACTTGAAACAGAATTAACCTAGAGCTGTATTTATAGTTTGTTTTGTTATTTGGAAATGTAGTACAGTTTACTGATTCTCTGATACATCCCCTGTGTTTCTTGTTCCAAATCTGGTTTAAAGACTCAGACTTCAAGGACTTTTATGACACAAGGGTTTAATTTGTTAGAAGAAACTTTTCAGAGAAAATTTCTTTGCTAGGCTGTGCTGTTGCAGAAAATTACTCAAATCTTGAGTAGAATTTGTAATTAGTGTTGAATTGCTACAACACTCCAAGCGAGTAGTGCTATTAACAGAGGTCATCTCACTAGTGCTCATCTGGGCAAAGCTGGAATACTGCAAGCTGCTGGCCAACGAGTATCTCCCATGCAGCAAATATCCTATCAGCATATTACAAATAAGCCTTTAAAATAAGCCATTTTAAAATTAAAAAAAGACAAATCTAAACAAATTAAAAAATTATGTCTAATATATGGATTTATGTTTTCCTTTTTTGGATGCTCATGGATGGAAGACGAGAGATGGCTAATGCTCTGCAATAAGGCTGCAGTAACATCCAAGTTAATAACCACCAGGAGAGCTTTGGGTGCTTTTGGGTAGAGAGGCTGCTAAAAAGCAGATGAGGTAGATTTGACTCTTGGCAGTAAAGAAAGACCACAAAAAGAAGAGACTAATGAGGAAAAGGAAGGAACCAACCAGATGGAAGGGTTAAAATGCAGCTAAGGAAGGTATGACATACAGAAATGGATCAGTGGGTGTGAAGAAAAACTGGAAGCACAGCGAGAAGACTGTTGGTAAGCAAAAGGGGACAACAGCAGTAAAACAGCACAGTCACACACTGGGATTAAGTCACAGTACATAGGAAGCACATTTGGGTTGGAGAAACAATCCAGAGCATAAGGAAAGCACAGTCAGGTTCTGTCTACAACAGGAATATTTTAAATTCAATTAATGAAAAGCAAGCAGGCAAGAAAAGGGATTGAAAAAACCCAAGGACCAGGCAGGAGGCATCTTTGCAATAATCTGTAGGTTAATGCAGAAAAAATCTTGAAGACTTATTTATGCAGAAACCTATTCCACCAATACCAGGGATTTGGCATCAGATTGGGCTGAATCTCTGGACTGCCAGAGCAGCTTAATTTGAGCTCCTAACAAGGTAACTTGCACACTCTGACTTTTCCCTTCTGAAATTATGGCAACGAAAGAAATCATGCCAACCAGTGATCCCATTGTGCTTTGTTGTAGCATAATTGTTAAAGAAATGCTTTCCGATGCCCTGTGAGAGGGGGTACTATCTCGAAAGCTCAAAGGGATTGTTCATTTGATCACTAAGCGCAGTGTTATTCTAACCACTCATGCATGCAGAGAATGCCCCTATTCTTATGTCCCCCTGAGAGCTGAGATCATCTGAGATACGTTGGCTACCACATATCAAGGCTGAGGTGCAACTGCTGGCAGGACATTTGAAGTGAAGAGTTTTCATAGACCTGCCACTTGTCTTTTGCATTTTTGGACAACAGTTGAATTTTCTGACCAACTAGGCAAATTTAGACGGTGTAAGTACAGAAGTGAACCTTAAGAAATTCAACCCTGAGAGCTTATGTGTTGAATGGTGAAGCAGTTTTAAGAATAAGAATGTAGACACAGGTGTGTTTCTAATCCCAGATACATACATCACTCCCCAAAATCACAGGCAGAAACCAGTCAGTGCATTTGATCCAAGGCTCTTAGTGCAAGCAGATATTAACTGAGGAGATAAAACAAAAATCCAGTTGTTGCTGCAAAAGCACAAGGAAAACCCCTACACTCCAACAACTCCACCCCAAACACCCGCTAAAAAGCTGCACAGACCGTGCAGTTAGCGAAGAACAAGCTCCAGCCAAAACCAGCTTGTTCACTGTCCTACCTTCTCCTAAGAATCTGAGATTCTTATTTCTGATGTCTTGAATTCATTTCACAGTATTCCATTCGAGCCTCTATGGCAGTCTAGCAAGGCACCTCAATGCTTTTTGAAGTGTTTTGTGGAAACTATTATCAGTACAGCTATAGTTTATATTAAAAATGAAGTGCCCAGCCTCTTACCCATGTATATGTTATTATTTAAAAAAACTAAACCACATTCAATTCATGCCTTTTTAGCACAAGCAGCATATACACAAGAATTCTAATCAATACTACATGCTGAATCCACAGCAGTGATGCACTTTCCAGCTTACACTTGAGAGAGACAAGGAAATTGCCTGTGTGCCTCCACTGAGTGCCTGTTGCTGTTCTCTAAATTAACAGACAAACCAGCCTAGACCCCACTAGGAATTAAACAGATGCACCTACAGCACACAAAAGGACATAAATATAACTTAAGAAATTCCTCCCCCAACCTGAGCTCTTTAATTTTCTTTTTCCTCTGTGGAAAACACAGCTTATTAGCATGATTTCTAATTTTTGGTGTATAAATAATATCCTTAAAATAAAAGCACTACCATAACCATAGCATTTTAAGGTCTGAAGGATTCTAAAAACTGACATTTCATGCAAATAGACTGCAATTTTCAGAAAGATGTGACCTTGTTTAAACTTCCACAACCAAAAAAACTTAAGATCTTTTGCTCCAATGATAATGTCAGTTTGCAGACTTTTTTTCTTTTAACATTGTAGGTCAAAACCACTACATCTTTCTAACAGGACCGAGAATCTCCAGATCAAATCCCTTATATTCGCAAAATAAAATTACAAATAAGAACATCATAAAGATCAAATATTTCTATACTTCCCCAATGTAGTCTGTTAAATTCACAGGGTTCTAGTTTTACTTAATCAGACAATTTGAGTTATGAATCTGGCCCCTAAAATACAGTGTCTATGTTGCAGTGCTGCATCACAACTGTATAAACAGACAAACACAGACCCTAGAGAAAATGCTCTCATTTTATATAACTCCCTATGTCCAACTAATTTATTTTCAGCCTTTTCCCACATGTCATTCCTAATAAAGAAGAATCATTATCACACTCTGTAAAATTCAGGAAGCTGACTAGAGAAGTCAGATATTTGTGTATGTCAGTAGTGATTTATTACAAAGAGGTGAGGAGTCATGATGATGAGCCAAAGCTGAGTGTGATTCTGAGTAACATGCTGATTTTGAGCCACTCACTTCCATTTTCTCGAGTGGGCAGCCCTGAGTGCTTTCTTTTACCCATTTCCTTTTTATTGGAATCTTGAAAATAGCTTGCAAGAACATTTCAGACTCAGAAATCCCTTATCTTCAGGTAGAGCTAAAAAAGGGCCATTTTAGAGAAGGACTAAGAAAATACACTAGAAAAAACCTCATCTTTTCTCTGCAGGAAGCATCTGTGATCAGCACATATATTAAACCAACAGGAAAAAATATTAAGTGGATGGGAAAACAAATTCATAAGCTAAAAAAATATTTTTCACCTCTTACAATTATTCAGAATTGAAAAAAAAGTTACAAGGCAATATAAAAGGATTGTTGATGAGAAAAGCTATAAAGATAAATTATTTAATTGCCTGCATTCAGGGAGCAGTCACTAGCAGAGCTCTGTTGGTACAAGTACAGTTCTGCAGTGGAAGGCTGTCCAGAGCAGAAGGAGCATGTAGAGAGGGTAATAATGGAGCACATAATTAAACACAATAATTGTGCTGTTCTGATTCTGCTACTGAGTTTTCCCAAGTAGAACAAGCAGAGAAACTGCAGTTCATCTGCAAAAGCTAGAGCAACCTGATTCTTCTACTAGAGGTAGAGAGCAACAAATCGCTTGGTGCAGAAGTAATTTGACTGGCAGGGGCAGTACTTACTCTTGAGAAATGGGAATGGGCTGTAATGGGTGCAGAAAAACTTCCTTAGAGTCTTTCCGTTATGTTCCTATTATGTTCATAGATCAATAGGTGAGTGAGGTCCTAGTCCTCAACCAGGTAATAGTCGTAGTGCAGAAGCAACTGAATTAATGCTATAGAAATGGAGTAATAAAGGAGGAAAAAAAAATAATCACATTCAACATGAAAATAATTAGAGCAGTTTAAAAGGAAAAATCCCAAGCATACATGCATCAAATCTTCCCTCCTGGGCTTCTCATGTTCAGAAAATCCTGTTCAGTAGGTCCAGTCCCACTGATTGCTCTGATCCGCACCCTGAAAACTGTCTGCCAAATACACATTACTACCATCAGGAAAGCACTAATTTTAGAACAGGAAACAGAGTAATTGTTGCAGACATGCAGAAAGAGAAGTCACAGCTCCCTGTTGGAGCCTGAGGGGTTTTGTCACAGAAGGAAAAGGGGAGCACAGTTATTTTGCCCAATATTCTGACTCTCATTTTGAGCCCAGATCTACCAAAACATCTACATCCAAAACTGGGTAACACTTTGAAGTGTTAAAGCATATCCGTAATTCTGCTGAAATCTAACTTTAGTTTCATTCATCACTGTCCCTTTTAGGCTGTGCAGTTCTCTGACCAGCCACTGATCCCTCACAGCAAGGGCAGATCATTTGGATGGAAAAGGGGAAGCTTTCATTTTTCAGGAATCTTGACAGCTTTTGGTTGAGGGGTTTATTTCAGCATGGATCTTGAAGCAAATTTGCATTCAGATATTCCTATCAGAATTATGTGTTTTGAAAGCAGTCAAATTATTTCAGTAATTGTGGCAAACAAATAGGAGTAAACTATCTAGAATTTATATTTAATGAGAAATAGGGGATTCAGAGTGCTACATCATCGGTATCCAGACATCAAGTTTTCCACACTTCATCCTATTTTGTAATAGATTTCCTGTGCTGACAAATGCAGAAAGAATGTGATACCATAGCCATAAAATCTAGAGACCAAACAAAGGGGTCTTGTGGTTATTTTAGAGATGGACAGTTTATATGCAAGACTGAACATGACACCCAAAACAGCTTGAAAGCCAAAGGTAACATGATGATGCTTCTGATGTGGCAAAGCCTTACTGATGCAGCAAAGCCTTACTGATGCCATAACCTAACCTTATAAAAACTGAATACTGAAACTTTTTAGACCTAATGAACAGATGAAGGCAAAAGCCTATCATGTCTAGAACTAATCCTGCCCAAATGACTTTGCAACAGATTTGTTTGGTTGTGACAATCCATGTCAAAACAACATTTAAAATTTAGCCCTCTGGTTCAAGAACAAAATCATCCACTTCTCCTATTTGACTTAGGATTGCAAGGCATCTGTATACAAGGAAATGGCAGTATCTTTCTGCCTGAACTGCCTCAGTCGGCATGTGGGCCACCTGATGTAAAAGATGGCTTTCTCAAGCTTGCTGACCTATCTGAGAACCTCAGGTACCACGGACCTGAGATCAGCATCTTCCTAGGTAGGAACCAACACACAGCTCTAATGAAACCAGCAGAGTTACTATGCTGAAAAAGCAGTAGGTCCTGTGTAGATAAGTCCTGGCAATTTGATTCACCAGATCCTGATAAATAGTCAGAGGAGTCCACTTCTTTCAAAGAAGGAAGAATTTGTTAAATGTGAAGTATGTGAAGTATCTATTTCAGAAGCACCAGTATTTTCATCTTGTCTTCACCAAGTTCAGTGCACGAAGTCTGTTTATGCGATGCTGTGCAGTGGGGGGGGTCCATAGAATCATAAGGGATCGGAAGGGACCTTGAAAGATGGTTTGTCCAATCCCCCTGCCACAGCAGCATCACTTAGACCAAGTCGCACTGGAACACATCCAGGTAGGTCCTGAACATCTCCAGAGAAGGAGACTCCACAACACCCTGGGCAGCCTGTTCCAATGCTCTGTTACCCTCACTGGGAAGAAGTTCCTTCTGATATTTATATGGAACCTCCTCTGTTCCAGCTGGCACCCATTGCCCATTGTCCTATCACTGGATGACCTTAAGAGCCTGATTCCATCCTCCTGACACCCACCTCTTGCATATTTATAGACATTAATGTGGTCACCCCTCAGCCATCCTCTTCTCCAAGCTGAGGAGATCCAGCTCCAAAATGTATCAGTTTGCTTTCGAGAGCATATTCAATTGTTTTTCCACCAGCAAAGGTTAAAAAGAAAATCCCATTACAGATCTTTGTGAACAGAAATGAGTACACTTGAGAATGCCAGTTTTATCTGTAACCAATTTCTAATGAAGACACTTGAGATAAACAGACACACAAAACTGCCCATACATGTTTGTTTAAAAACTGACTTTAGTCTTTAAAATGCTGGTTTCTGCTGCAGTTCTCCTTGCTAGCACTACTAGGGACACTTAATTTTGCACAGTTCATATCATGCACGGCAGAAATTTTAGAATGTTACAGAAAAAAGGATCAAAAATGAAAATAAAACCACCACAACTACTAGAAATCAAACTGAAGTTCTGTTGGAAATGCTTAGCATCTGGTAGAGAAATGGTTCCTTCTAAATAAGTGGGAATATTAAAAGGCCTGGAGAAAGCCAAGCTTTTCTTTGGCAACAGTGAAGGGAATCATAGGGAGGCTTGAGAGAAGGAGCCTGCTCTGAACAGCACTGAAGATAAAGAGCAGCATTATCATGGCTGTTCTCAGCTCCTTGCAAGGCTTGTAAGTGATCGCAGCCTTGTCACCACCAGGATGTTTCTAGGCAAGTACCAGTGTGTGCACACCAGTAAATACTAGTCCTTTTCACTTCTATTCTCCTAATCAAAAATAGATACCTCACATGTGAATTTCTGCTCTGTGCCTCCTTGTCAGCACTTAAAGGGACACTGTCAGGCCCACAAAACCCTACTGCTGCCCAAGTGATGCCAGACTATGTGTTTGAAGGAGTTAAGCCAAGCCACAGTCAGCCTTATTGAATAAATGCATTACAGAAAGCCAGAGCTCCAAGTATGGATTGGATTTGGATTTGCTGCTTGACATGGTTCTAGAGACCTAGAGTTTCACAGAGCTCCAAGGAACAGAGATGGGAGTGCCAAAGGAAAGGCAACAGATGCCAAGTCCTGCAGATTTTCATTGACTCATTCATAAACTCTGCATTCCTTCTTGATTTCACAGTGCACAACCACAAGATTAATTTCCAGGCTGGTGGACACAGTCGCAAATGTCATACGCTAGGCTGAAGCACAATTCAGATTAACTCAGCACAGACACAAAAATATTTTGTCAGGTTCACCACCAAAACAGCTTGTGTGGGGTGTTTACTATACACTGACATTCTCCGCTTTCATAATCCTTTCACAGTGAGCTTACTGTTCCTTGGCTGTCCTTCCCCAAGCTGCACCCACTACACATCAAGTCTGATATTTTCAGATTAGAACTGCTGCTGGACAAGACGATGCAGTTACAACACCTCTCTCATCATCCTGTCACTCTCCAGGCAACAACTTAAAACCTAAGAAAACCCACAGATCTTTTCACACTCCAACCCACCCCTTTAATGCTGGAAGGACAGGTTGATGGATTTTTTTTAAGCTCAAGTCACTATCTTTATATTTTTGCCAAAGTCAAGAAAACTAATTACAACACTGCTAATGAAAGAGGCTTAAACAGGGGTGTGAGTGGGAAGTACCACTGAGAAATTAACGCCAGAATTTCTTTGGCTCATCTGAACCTGACAAGGAATTGAGATTTCGCTAACTACTGTGGCCATGAAGGCAAGATGTTCACCTCTAAACTCCCTTTCCCTCCCCCTTCTGTTTCTATCTTCTGCATTCAATAGGGCATGTAATTATAGGACAAGGTTTTAATATGGGAAAAGGTAGACTTACGTTAGACATCAGGAAAAAGTTCTTTAACATGAGGGAGATGGGATTACTGGAACAGATCACCTAGAAAGATAGTTGAGACCTCATCCCTGGAGACATTTAAGGTCAGGATTGATCAGGTTCTGAGCAGACTGGTCTAGCAAGTGATGTCTCTACTTCTTGCAGGGAGGTTGGACTAGATGACCTTTCGTGGTCCCTTCCAACTCAATAAATTCTATGACTCAGATAATACAAAACCTGAGTTAGGATCGATATCTCTCTCTCTCTCTTGACAGGTGCTATGGACAGCCTTATGGAGCCCAGCTCTATAACCAGAGGCAATTATGGGGGCCAGACCATCGGTGAAGTGACTCTTTTTAACCAGGATAACTGAGCGCTGAAAGCCTGAGGAGAATCTGCTATTTGCATATAACTCCTGCAATAGGACACAATTCTGGCTTAAATCAGGTAACATGGACTTGATTAAGGATATACCCAATGAAATGTCACAGTTCTTATTCTGCAGGAAGCTAAAAGTAGGTGGATTACATATTTTCATTAGTTTTAACACACAAAAGGATTATCAATCTCAGCTCATGTTTCCATACTCTCCTAACAGACTGTACAGAAACTTGTTTTGTGTTCTCTCCTGGCTATCGCATTAAGAAGTGAGTCACACTGCAATTAAACTTACACAGCAGCATCTGCTCCAGCCAACGCGACACAAGAGTGGTTGGCCCACAGAGGACTATTCTGCTGCTTATTTCACTCCAGCCAGAACTGAGTGTTTATTCAGCCTCAACAAAACTGGAAATGAGACAACAGCAACATCTCAGCTACTTTCCCCAAAATGAAGATCTTTCAGAAGCACTTTTAATTCATTCACAGATAAAACCCTGCCTTAACCAAACTGGATGGTACATAAGGATCAGCGATGGAGAACACTGAGGACTCTTTCTTCTGTGCAAACAGAATATTCCCTCCGACTACTAAGTAGCGACTTTAGTAGCCTACTAAAACGGACGAAGACAACAAAATTCACTGGGAAAGGAGTAATTTGTTTTCAGGGCTAGCTAATTAGCCAAAGGCCTCGTAACACCACCCAGCAACATGTGACATGAGACCACTCTTAGCAATCCTCACTTTTACAATCAGCTACAAGGTGTGCTGTAGACAACAATGGGATAGCAAATGCCTATTGTGCTTCCCCATCTCACATACAGACTCAACTCTACTGAATAAACAAGGAAGGGGGGAAAAAAACCAAAAAACTGTCAGATTTGCTTACTTTTTAGCAAGTACTAAAATGATGAATAAATCATTTATTATCCTGTATTGTGCTGATTAATTACAGCAAGCAGAGCACACAGGACCTGCGCTGCTAAAAATGTAACAGGCATTGCTGGCTCAGGTCCTTGACTACATTAATGCATCCAGTAGCAACTCCAGTCCCCGTGAAAAACACAAACTGCTTTTATGCATGTAGCCTACATGTGGTACAGATGACAAAACCTAGGAAAATCATACCAGAGTTATTCAAATGCCCCAAGTGTTTGTGCACTAATTTTGTGGCAAATGCCAATGATAAAAACAATGTTAAAGGTTTAGATGTCCCTGCAGAGCAGTACACTAGTCACTGTGCTGCCATCAACTAGTTAGAAGTCCAAGAACTACTGTCATGATTCAAGGCATCTGATGGGTGCCAGAAAAAAACAACTGAATACTATTGTTAAAAAAAGAAAATCTGTACAAATGAGCTATAACCAATCCAACCACAAAATTACCATCAAAACCAATTAGCTGTACTTCAGAAAAAGCTTCAAACCCTAAAATAACAAAAAAACCCAATGTTGGCCAACTGCTGCCTCTGAAATCCTGTGGGTCTCCTTCCACTTCAGCATTTCTCTGGTCTTTGGACTCTCTTGTCCATAGGTAAACTACAGATAGTTTGCAAAAAGCATGTCTAAGATCTTGTAAGAACAGTTTTAGCCCTTTTCTGGGTGGCAGAGGAAATATAGCTTCACGTGGGCATAAAAAAAAGACAGCACATGGAAAAAACTGTGAGTAGTGCTTTCTGAGATCCAGCAACGGCACAAAAAATGCCAACTGCTTTTATATTATAAAGTGCTTCTATTCTTTCTGTCTCATAAAGTTAATCCAAGTCCTGTTGTAATTTTAACAAACCAGTGGTCCCTGGATGGAAACAGACAGGCCAAGTCTTGCAAGAAACCAGAAAGAGATAGTGAAGACAGTGGAAATATGTGGACAGTTGGAAAAACAGAATCATTACTTAACTTATAATGAAAAACTACAGGACTCTGAATTCCCCCATTTACCTCTCATGCAAGAGGAAATAACTGTACTGTGGTAATAACATCTATTTTAGGCCAATTTGCTGTCTCCCCAGATTGATTTTTTTCTTGTAAGCTTGCCATTATTTTGCATTAAAGTCATAGCTTGTGTCCCACAATTGATTGTGTTTACACAGAGAGAAGCTTCCCAGTAAAGAAGGTCACTGAACTATAATAACCCTCAGCTTTTAGCAAGCTCCTGACAGCACTGGATCACCTCCCAATAAAGGCACTGTACAGCCAGGAGTTGATAAATACCTTCCAGCTCCTCCTCTTGCATTCTGCCCCATCCCATTTTTATTTGGGAATCAAAGAGCAGACAGAAGACAATCAAATGTGGATACAAGAAAAGAGTAAACTCCAGGCAGATATAAGACACAATCACATACACTCCCACCCTGGAAGTTCATTTCGTACAACTGCTTGTTAACTTGTGGGAGACTGATACTGCCTATAATTTCAGGAGAATGGGCTTTATACACTATCACTAAACCTCAAAAAACTGGTACCAATTATGCAACATCCAACAATTCCTAGGTGTAGATGCAGCAGGACTGCAGCAACTGCCTTTGTTCTACCACGTTAAAGGCAGCCTACAGTGAGCGCAGTACATCCGGCAAATCACTACAGGTGGAAATCTTACAGAGAAGTTCAACCTTCATGGGGTTACACATCTACAGGACATTCTACATAGGGGACAGCAGCAGGCATCAGCATAAGCAGCAAATCAGGATCAGGCAGGGCTGCTGTGGAATTGTGCTGAATTTAAGGTTCCTAACCACAGCTCTGTATCTCTGAGCTCTGTGTACAAAAGACACATGAGGGTGTACCCAGCACTTCAACTAGAAATGGAAGAATAATGGATGGTGCTCTTTAATAGACCAGTGTCTCTTGGTCATGCCCTGGCATATCCCCTGGACATTATTACCTCTGGCCTATATGAAAGAAAAAACTCAACCTCACCAATTCTGTCCTTTTGTTTCAGAGGGAAAAAAGTTCCTGTCACTACTTTATACATGCACAAATCAAGACCAAACCTGACCACCAAAAAACCAACACCCCACAGTACAAGTCCAGCCATGCCACACAGATCACCAGAATGCACCAAGCCAAGAAGAACCATGGGTACATCCACTATAACTTTAGGCCTGATCTTCTAGACAGAAGTGAAACCCTACTGTATCTTGAAAAGTTAATCCGCTTTGACTTGTCATTGCTATCAGAAAGGGGAATACACTCTCAGTGTATTCTAGTTCCCCCGTGGAGAACTTTTCTTTACTTGTAACCTTATGCTAGTTCAAACTCATGGTCAAAAGAAAAGCAAGTATCAGTAAAATCTGCATCTTTCCTTTTCCAAGTTACTGTAATACGAGTTTGCGCCATGGAAAGGTCCAATCCTCCCAGCAGTGGGACCGACAGGCACCTTGCTCCACTGCTTTTGATCTCTGGAAGTAAGGCCTCCAATCACCTCCCGATCCATTTCTTTAAATGCTAAGCACTGTACCAAATAATTTTTTCTCTGATTTGGACCAAGATATCATTCTCAAGCCTTTTCTGACTTCATACTGGTTGCAACAGAGACCATGTTGACTACGTGCAAATTCAACAGAAGTTTGTAGCAAGCAAGACATTCTAGTTTCACACCACAGATGCATATTCAGTGTATATAAGACAACAGAACTCTGTTGGGTGTCACAAAAAAATCCTTTCAAAGGACAAACAAAACTAACTCTTGTTAATTCAGAATTTCTTAGTTACAAATACCATCACTGTGCAGCTAGATTTCTTTCCCCTCCCATATCCTTACCCTTCTGCTCCATTTCTGCACTGTACCCTCATATGTACAACATTCATCAGCTTTAAGAATTAGTTCTCTGGAACACTAGACATACCTGATTTGTTTGCTTGCTTATTTCATAAAGCAGCTGATGCAATGTAGCTTCATTGTTGGTAACACATTTCAGCTGTAACCCAGTAGAAAAATTAATACTAAAGAGAACTGCAAAAAAAAACCCAACCCAACCCTCTGGAATAGTAATTCCCAATTCAACTCATACGAAGTAAAGCTTTTATGTTCACTCACAAGTGACCCTCCATTGTAGTTGATCAATCCTTGTTTGTAGCTACAACAAACACTGTTGGGTCTAGCAGACTTAAAAGGGAGACCTACTCTTGGTTCTTCAGCACCACATTCTCCATCAATAACGTTTGCCTCCAAAACTGTACCCAACTGACATGGACTGCAGACACCATACTTAATCTAGAACCAAGTTATTTCAAAAACAGTAAAGACTTGCTGCATTCAAACAGTTCAGCTTCTTGAGGCATTTCCTGTGTAACAGTCTCTAGCAATCGCATCTATTCCATGCTGTCCACAGTGCAGAAAGTTCCATTTCTCTGTAATAACATATTATCGCTTGGTCCAAGGCCATACTGCCCCTGGAGATGGGGAAAGACAGGAATAAGGTCAGAGATTTCTGTCTCCTTTGCTAAAGAGCTTTTGACCTGGCAGTCCGGGCACTGTGGTGGCTTCCAGGAACTGGCAGCTGCTGCCACCGGGTGGCTTCAGCGAGGAGGGACAGGCAGAGCTCGCAGGGGAACCCAGCTCCTCCCAGCATACCCAGGGGTACTGGGGCTCAAGGGCTGTCTCAGGCAGGGCTCTGCTTCTCTGCTGCCTGGGATGACTTTTCTGTAGGGGGAGGCATTGCCCAGAGAAAGCTGGGGACAGTGACCTTTGTGAAAAATCAATAAAAAGACACAGAAGACAGATCTACATGAGAAAGGAAGACCAGAGGCTATTTAAAATTCTTCAGAAGAGGGATTCTACCCAAAGCTGAAGCTATAAATTAGCCAACTCCTGGTGCACATTTGATGCTTGTTATAATTAGCATCACTAGGGAAAAAGAAAGAAGAAAGATGGGGGATAGCTTGAAATAGATGAAGCCAGAGGGAGAAACACTGAGCAGAGTCTGTAATCTAATCATTTAAGTCACAGGACAACAAATAACTCACTCAGAGAAAGCACTGTTTGAAGCGTAAAACTTTATTTGCTATGAGACAAATCTGAGAAAAAATTGCCCAGAACCATAAGGAAAGGCAAGTCCAGTGTCATTTTCAAAACACAACACTTGTATCTGCCAAAATGCTCTCCCTGAGTCTCAGGGCCTCTCACACTGAAGTGGCTTCATTTGCAACTTCAGCCCACTTTGATTTACTCACTTGACCACGATTAAAAAAAAAAAAATACTGCCCACTGCATTTGCATTTGGAGAGAGGTAAAAGTGTTGATGAAAGTGCTATAGTCCCACTGGATGCTGCTGGAAAGTCTTTCTTCTTTACAGTGCCAAGTTACCAAAGGCTGCTCATTGGTTTATCTAAGATACACTGCTCAGTTCCAGATTCAAACATGGAAATACCCAGTAATTCGTAAGTAAACCATTACCTTTAAAGAACATGCAGTACACTGCATGCCAACTTTCTTAGATTAGTAAAAGATTCTGTACAAAGGGCATGGTTTACTGGACAGTGACTTTAAGCCTACTAGCAGTGAACTCCATGGTTTTTAATTCCCATGTTTAAGTTCACAAACACTGTAAGGGCTCCACGCCTGTCTGGTTTAGTTCATTGGTACACGGGGCTAGCGATCAGAACGGAGAGGAGATGTAAAAATCTGAGATTTCTCGGTAGAAAGAGGTAGACAGAGATTTCCTTGCTCTCTGTCTCTATCATTCCCACAGAAGGAAAGGCAGAGATCTGGACTGAGGAAGGACATGGTTTGAGATGCACATTATGTAGTGCCGCAGGGCTCTATAACCAGTAACACTGGATCTACAGCAAACAACTGGTGGAACAGTCATAGAGGAAATGAGGTAATAGCTTTACCACTGAATGAATAAAACTGAAACCCAGTTTCTATGTTCTCTTTTGGACTCTTCAGACACTGCCATTATGTGATCAGTGCTGGAAACATTCATACCAGGGATTTAGACTCATGTGCCAATCACACTGCATTATCTCACCAAAGAAAGCCAATTTTAAACAAAACCAGTTTCAGTGGTCGCAGGCATTGCTTCCATATTTAGTAAAAAAGATTTAATTATTCATGCTACATTCCTTTATGTACCTGGAAAGGAAAAATTCCTTAAAATCAAAATATATCGAAAATACTTGACTCACCCACAAGTTTTCAAGCTAGTCAGCCTTAATAAAATCCACATGACTTCTGCACGTCTTCAAGTTTCCACTCCAGAACATACTGGAGTTAAACACTACCCCAACTGATAAGCTTTCAGCCTTGCCCTCACCTCTCCTGCACTGCTAGGATACTGCTTTTTTATTGGAGTTCTGCTGGCATAAAAGCAACATAAAGCAGAAATAATAATGTTTTTCTGGCTATTTTACATACTTAATGCAGAAGAAAAGGCCAAATACAGCTTTCAGATCAAATAACAAAACTACCTGCTAAACCTATAGGGTGACTGGGGAGTGATGGGGTGGAGGGAGTGGGGGTGGAATTCACAGAGAGCTTAACATAAGTTCATATAAAACCAGGGCCTCCACATATCCTCAAAAGGTCATCTCATCTATCATTCTGCCACAATATGAACTACACTATCTTAGTTTAGACAGTTACTTGTCTAACCTGATTTTAAAGTCCCACAATGATGAATCTCCACACTTTCCAGACAATAACATCCCAAAGTTTTGGCAATTGTTTTAGGATTCTTCTTCCCAACATTTAATGAAAACTTCCCTTTTGAAATGTGAAGAGCTCACTCCGTGTCATATCCATAATGGCCAGACAGAAGTTTATTTCCCCTCTTATTGCATACGTCTCTAAATTTCATGAAGACTTGTATTCAGTCTGTCTTCTGTGTGACAACAAACAGCACCTCTTTCACCAGAGATTGGTTATTTTAGACCTTTGACCCTCTTTGTTTTATTCTTTGTCCTTGCCTCTGCAATTCCAGGTCTCTGTGGGACCATATGGCCCACACTCCAATGCAATGATATCAACATTAAACAGATCACAAGGACTTCACATGAATGCTTTTTTTCTGAACAACCAGATCAGATACCATTTTCAGTTGTCCAAGCAACTCACCAAAGACTTCATTATCCTCTGAAGACTGCTGAGTTAGTCTGGCTGCTTTCGGACTCTCTTTAGCTGCTTCCTCCACCTTGGTTTCAGCATTCTGTCAAACAAGAATTTCTTCAGATTAGGTCTTTTATCAACCAGTATCATTCTTCAAACTTCTTAATTGAACGGAGATTACATTCTTAATGAATACAGAATCGTTAACGCAGCAGGTTTTGGTATCTTTAGTATGTATACATGTGTGCAGTTTTGCAAAACATGGAGTGAAAAAACTCTCAGAAAACACAGGTTTGGGGGATTTTTTTTCAGATTGTTTTAACTGGAGGACATGAGATAGGGGGCAAAAAATATACATCCAAATAAGAAAGAGACATTAAAAACCATGACAGACTTGTAACTTTCCACCTTTCTCCCCTCACATTGCATTTTCTTTCTATTGACATTTTCCATTGTTGACTTAGTGAACCAAGAGATCAGAAGATAGTGGACAAATATTTCTCCTTACACCAACTGAACACTGCAGCCTCCTTATTACTCAAGCTTTTAAAAATTTTAACAGGTCAATATACAAATAACAGGCAGCAATCAACATATATGCAAGTGAATAGCAGTATCAAAAACCTTCTACAGATTCTTTACATTCCGTTTCTCAAATAAAATACTCAAAATATCCTCTGCTTGATAAGTTTGCATTGAGTTATTATGCTTATATTCCTGAGCATATTTAAAAACCTTATTAAAGGTAAAAGAATGAAAAAGATGACAGAGTTATGGAAAGAGAGGGGACTAGAAGTTTCCAAGGACAGTTCTCTGTTCCCCTCAGATTCAGAAGTATACTATGTGCTAACGTCACTGATGGGGAATTTCAAAAATAGCTTCAAAAAAAGGGACCCCATAACTAACCCCCATGGCAGACAAAGGCCCTATGAAGGAGGTTTGAGATGCCTCAAACACATTATCCAGGTCTTGGAAGAAATGCATTCAGTCTATATTAAAACCTTAAATACTGAGTGTATTTAAGTTATTTTTATGGAAGTAAAAACTCTTGAATTAAATCTACTACATCCAGTATCAGTTCCATAATATTTTTCTGTGTGCTTCCCTCCCTTTATGAAAGGCATTGAAAAACTACTTCTGTTCGTGACAAAGTTATTACAAATGGGGTTGATAACCCACGTCTTTGTAACAGTTTATTTCATTTTGAGAAAAGGTTCCTGACTACAGTGGGGTCCTTGTATTTTACAACTGAATTAACACCTCTTCAGCAAAGAAAGGAATAGACAAAGACAACTAATGCATCCACAGGATGCTACTAGTCAGTTTTACCAGACCATAAGATATTCCCCCAATGCTGAAGAGGGAGGTTCAAGCATGAAACAGGGTGAAAACAAGCATCCATTCCTCTGACAGAGGCCAACCTGCATTTTGCAGCAAAGGGTTAAAAGAAAGTTCTTTGGGGAAACAAAACAAAAAACCACACCAGCACACAAAACTCCGTGAAAAACCTTGATGTCAGGACACAGCGACCTAAAAACACCCAACAAGCCCAAACTTGTGTACCCTTATACATAAGGGTAGAGGGAGAGGAAAAGGCTGTATGAGTGACCCGTTGCTCTGTAGATACTCTGAGACACTGCCTGAACGAGCAACTCTCATAGAACAGCAAAGAATCTGCAAGACAAGTTAGGACAAAAAATATGCTCCGGGTCAATATTTGCAATTTGAAGGAAGAATCTTGTCGTGAGTCTTTCACTCTTTGCACATTAAGACCTGAAACCATGCACAAGAAACCTGAATGTGAATCACATACAATTCAGACAGGCATGGACAGAGCTGTGACTTGTTTTTAAATACCTCCCTGATCCTATAGAGCACAGCAACCACCCCCACATCAACTGTGCCAGCAGCACAGTGGCACACACAGCACAAAGCTGTGAAGATCAATATTAAGGATCTAAAACTGCACTTGGGATCACACCAAGTTTTGACTGTCTCTGGAACACCTGACCTGAAACTAAGATTATGAGAACACACGTGCTGCTTGCTCTGAACCCAGGCAGGTTTCCTGTGGTGCCACTGCAAATAGCATCTGACAGGTACATTGATGGATGCAGCTCCTGACCTCATGAATCAGAAGAACCATAACAACCCTTGATGAACAAAACCAACTATAGGCACTATTAGACATTCTGCACAATAGCCAATCTCTTCCACAAAAGGTGTGCTAGCAGATTTCCAGAACAACCTGAGGAGTGACAGCTAGCAAGACTGATGCTTTCACAGCCTACTCGATTTACCTAGACTGAATGTTTGCTGATTTAATGTTTAAGCACTCTGCCACATGCTGAACAAATACAAATACTTCTCTCTCTACTTTTTCAAGAAAAGGATGTGGTTTAAGTGATAAACACAATGGTGAAGCTGCAGCCTCAAGCCTCAGTGAATCTAAGGGCTTCCTAAATACATCAAACAATGTCAGCATCCAACCCCATCTGGCCTGGAATTATCGAACAGCACCAGCTGAGTATTATCTTTCTGAAATACAAGTGTACAAACCCAAACATGTTCCCTTCTGCTAATATATCCTACTTTTACATCCTAGCATGTTGTTAAGTCTTTAAAGAATTCATATCAACATTAAAAAAAATGAGAAAAAGATTCTAAAAGGTCATCTAAGCATCCAAGTACTTGACCTATGCTGCAAGCACAACAAAGATCCAAAAGCTAACAGCTAGCTATAGAATGACACACAACAGTTAGGGGGGGGAAAATTCCCCAAATATAACCATTTTAAAAGAGAGCAAAATAACAATCCCCTCATCAGGGAGAAAGGATTGCAAATATTTTGGGCTCTTTTTTTCAGCCAAAAATTTCCTTTCAGTCTTGTATATAGAACTTCTTGTATTGCAAATTTGAGTTTGGCAGTTTTGAATGAAAATCAAATGTGGCACTGCCTTTGTTACTAGAGATACTCAGCATTGAATCATCCTAGGGGAGCCCTGGGGCAATAAACCTGTTGATTAGCCCATTTTAACCTCAGGAAGAGGCAGGGAGGTCAAAGAGCTAGCAGGTCCCTATTGGAAACAAAATGCAGTGGCAGAGCAGGGCACTCAGCAGCAGGACATACCTGACTCTGAGCAATGCTGCTGGGATTCTGCAGCGCGTTGGGCTGCACAAGACACTTGCCTGAGCTCCTACAGAGCAGCATTGACAGCAATGGAAGCAAAGGCACAGACAGCTCTTAGAACACTTCCCTGCGTTTGGAGTATGTCTGACAGCCTTCATCACTCCAAACTATGATTTGGTGCAGAAGTTACCTTGTACCATGATACTCAGAGGAGAGACTACAGCCCTTTCCCAGAATCCCACCAACTGCTCGCTGTGTGGCACTGCATATACCTGCTGCTCGTGGAGGTTCAAAAAAGAAACAAAAAAACCCTCTATGCCTGAAACAAATCTGCCTCATTGCACATAAGGATGCCTGCAGTGGGCCAAGAACAAGAAAGTAACCAGAGTGTCAAATAAGTAAAAAAAAAAAAGTCTAATATTCACAGAATCACAGAATTATTGAGGCTGGGAAAGACCTATAGGATCATCAAGTGTAGTCTATGACCTAACATCACCAAATCGGTTGGACGATGGCACTATGTGCCACACCAACAGGGTTTACTCCACCACTTCCCTGGCAGTCCATTCCAATGTCTGGTCACCCTTTCCATGAGGAATTACTTCAGTTAACCATTATTTTCTTCCTTCCATTACCTAGAAGGTATTTTGAGTGAAACATATTATAATGGAAGCTATTACAGAGCATCTCAAATATTGACTGCAAAAGTGATAAGAGACTGTCAGAAAAAAACAAGTTTGCCACTTGATCAACAGAAAAACATCTCTAGGTACCAAGCTGTGAAAACCACCTGGTTTTTTCAGCACTCCATTTGGCACCGAGCAGGTAATTTTGAACAAACCCCAGCACAGTCTGCATCCTTCCCCTGCAGCCAGCAGCTCCTTTGTTCAAAGGCAGCAGGCGAGGCTTCCCTTGACAACAGAAATGGTTGAATCCACAGCCCTGCTGAATAGAGGTGGAACACAGGTGACTACATGGGCTATGAAGAACTGAAGCACGACTGTGCCAGCTAAGCACACAGAAGAAACCCTGCATGTGGCACCACAGTTTTGCTCTGCCCAGTTCACCAGCAGCAAACCAAACCAAAGCTCAGGGAGAGCAGAGATTCACTGCTGGTATGTTATCCTTAACTCCACTACATGCAAGCACCAGCATGCAAAATAAATATGCCAGTATGTATCAGAGAATCACAGAAAGTTAGAGACTGGAAGGGATTGAAAAAGATCATCTAGTCCAATCCCCCAGATTCCAATATCTATGTGAATCATTTCTATACATGGTTGAAGATGGGCTTCACTTTGTAGCTTAGTGAGCAGGAAACACTCCCTGAAACTGCCACTGCACAACAGAAATGTACTTCAAACTTTTAGCTCACGAGGAAAGAAAGCCCACAAGCTGCTATGTTAAAGCACTTTATAATCAAAATAACATCCCTTAAGCTCCCTAAAAACTACTAACATATTTTCAGCATTTAGAAAGCAAATTTATATTTACTTGCCAAGAATTAAGAGAGTATTTAAATTAAACATTAAGCACTTAATTTTAGAAGGGAATGGTTCCAACGTACTGATTTGGAAGGAAACTCATTCTCACTGCTTCAGGTCACCTGGTGGTCTCTAGCCTTGTAAAATGTATTTCCAACCAAAGCACAGAAAAATTTACCAGAAGTCACCAACACTACAATGTATTTACCTGCAAGACTTGTAGGTTTCAAAGGAAGTTTTGACCACAGTACTGACCAATGCATTTCTTGCTGGACCATAACAGAGTCATAAACTGTAATCAAGTTTGAGGGGACCTCCAAAGGTCAGGCAGTCCCAACCCCCTCTAACAAGGAGGGCCATCTCTAACAGATGGCCAATCCAAGAATGGCTGGTTCAGAGCTCCATCAAGCCTGACCTTGAATATCTTCTACAAAAAGGGTTTGTTTTTTTTTCTTTTGGGGGGATGCATTGTTGAGAAAAAGGCATCTTTTTCTTTCAAATTTTGTGAAGTACTCTACCTCGCTACTACACATTCCTCCATGGCTACAGCCTTATTCCATTCTATATCATCCTTCCTCTTCACCATCCCCTCAAGCTAGGCTGCTCCCAGTACTTTGCAAGGCTCTCAAGGTGCTGGATTTGAGTTGGTAGTAAAATAATATTTCTGAACAATACGAAGGGAGAGAGAGACATTACTGGAGTACCTGGATGTGGTCCAACACCCAGCCCCAACCACAGTCACAATGGGAGAACCCAGGTTTGCTATTCAACAGTCTTGAAGAAAACAAGTTTTATTGCTCTGTGCTCAGAGAGCGAACACAGGTCCTATGAGTAGATCAAATACACAAACAACACGTGGAAGAAAATATTCTAAAATATCAGTATCTATGGGGGTAACAGAAAAGAAATAATCAACCAGACTGCTGTTTTCAAAATGTAAATACAGGTATTTCTTGTCATAATTTTGCTCCTTATTCTGTTATCTTGTTTTCTAAAAGCAAAACAAGAAAACAGCACTCTCCTCTGTGCTTTAAGCCAATGCAGAGACACTCTCACAAAAAACTACTGAGCAGTTACCACTGCAGCAACGTGATTAGAAGAAAAATAGCCCATTGTAACACACAACCTAAGCTAACGAGCTGAAATACTAACCTGCGTATTCAACAGCTGAGCTTTCCCATCTCAGAAGGGAATAACAAAGTCTCAGAAGCAAAACACTTAGAGGGAAGAAAAAAATGCAAACTTAATTGTTTACCCAAACCTGCCCAGAATGTTGGCAATCTAATTGTTTATTTCCAGACTTCTGTTCAGTCTGTGTTTAAAATGTCTAAGTTGGACTTCAGACTATACTGACCACTGCAAGTGGGAGAACAACAAAAGTAACAGCAGCAAACCCTGAAAGGCTTCCAATATTAATGACTAGTGAGGCCAATCTCATTATGTGCCGCACAATTGGCATCTAAAGGTGCTCTAAGGCAAGAAGCAAGCTACAAAAACCACAGAGGATGCGCTGCTTGCTTCTGCAGCAACAGCACCAGAATGTTTATGCAGTCGTAAGATAAATTAATTGTCATGAGCACATATTTTATACCCAATCACAGTACCCAGTCTCACTGGGACTTCCAGCCATGGAAGCCCCCAATCGTCGCTCAGAGCCTGACGGACAGTACTAGCTTCTAGGCCAGGTTCCTTATACCATTTCCACTGTCACATCCTGATACTGGTGCCCTCCCCTGGGGCACACTTACACTGTAATGCTGCCCAGAGTGCAACGTGTAGACTTGGATACATCCATATACAGTTGGTTAATGGTTATCCACACTTCAGTAAAGCAGCAAGGCTAGTTCCAAACATGTCCTAGTGACGTAGCATGCAATTAATACAGACAAACCATGACATTTTTATTCTTGTAAAAGAACAACATGACACATTCCTAACTTTCAGATATAGTCACCTCAAGTTAACTATTGCAGCTTAGGATAAAGAGACAGCAGTAAGACAAACTTTGAGAGCTGGGGAAATGACTCACTAAAGTCTCACACTTAGAGCTTCTTCAGCCTCAGGTGACAGACACCTGATTCACTGGCAAATACACACTATTACTCACCTAGAAATAAGGGAGGTTTTCCTGTAAAGCTAATTGCTTCCATTTAAGTACATTGTAAAAAAAAAAAAAAAAACAAACAAAAAGAGACTGATCAGAAAGCAGAAAGCCCTTACCAAAAATGTCCTCAGCTGTCCTGTTTGACACTGTACACGCTCCACAATGAAATGGTTCACAAGGGTCTTCCTGTAACTTTGTCAATGCATGACCAGATAATCTAATCACTGAGTAAGACAGACTGCATCTGCATTACAACAATCCTGTTCTTCTGGAGCACTTTTTGTTTCATTAGGGTTTGTTCGGGTTTCATTTAAAAACAATTATTTATAAGGAAACAACTTTAAACTGGTAGCTACCATTTTGCAAACATCAAGCTAGGCAAAGAAAACAAGCCTGAGAAAGATGAACAGAAATTTCCAGCTGGTGCAAAAAATAAAGGTCTAACTTCTCTACTACCAACTGTAAAGAAGTATCAGAGATCTGATGGCAATGAATGACTCATGCTTCTACAGATGGGAGAAATGGTAACACCAGAAATACAACCTGTGAGCAACCACCTTACTACTCAGTGATCCAAAAAGCAAACGGAAACTGATATTTAAAAAGATAATCCAGTTTACCAGAGTTTGAGTCATTAATGTGGTTCTAGTAAAAACCCTGCACACCTTGAGAAGTGTCATAAGGAGGAAGCAGTGCACAAAGACATACCTGCATCATACTGAAATACAAGACCTGTATGTAAAAAAACCCCAGAGTAGTGATTTCAGTAATTGCCACTTTTGCATCATTTATAGTAATCATTGTGCAAGCCCCAGGCTTGGTGGTGAAAATTGGAGCTTTGCCAGCAAGAATTCCTGTTCATTGCCTGGATTTGTCTCCGTCTCCAGGCAGGAGCATTCATTCTCTTCTCCAATTTCTGCCTTTTCCTTTAGTGGCTATTTTTTCAGATCTTTCTCTCTTTGAACTATTTAATTGGAAGAAAAAGACACCAAAACCCCCAAACCCCTTAGCTTAGGCTAGCCAGCACTGCTCTTCTTCTGTGACCACTCAGCACTAACTCAGTACCTACTGTTTTGAGTTAGCATCTACAGGCAGGTACCAATGTGTGAAGCCTTTGTGAAGCTGTGACCAATGTGCGTCTCTCTAGTAAGGATCATCATCCACCTAGAAAGTGCACTTAATGTCTCATCTGCCTTTTTTTCAGATTTTTCTGGAAAGATAAATGCCTCATCTCCAGTATTTTTTGTCAATTATCAAAAGTGCAATACTTTACTGAAGTATAAAGGACTGTCAAAGGTAGGGTACGCTCTGTGCTCAATAGAAACCTCTGCACCTACAGTGAAGGAGTGATGATAATGCATTGAAGACATAATACATAGCATTTCAAATGCTTAGCTGTTTTTATCTTCTTATGAAAGGGAGATGATGTAATGGCCTTAACAGCAGTTGTACTCCATGGATAGAAGGTGTGTGGGAACAGCCAGCCTGCATTTACCAATGGCAAATGATGTGACCAGGCTGATAGCCTCAATGAAATGACTGTCATGAGGGGAAAGCATGACATCAATTGTCTTAACTTTAGTGTGGCCTATGACACAGCTTTGCCAGTCTGCTGCTCTAACCAAGATGGTAATGTTTGAGTAGGTGGAATACAAAGAATGGATAAGTGGTTAGTCCACCAGGCTCAGAGGATTGAAATCAAAGGCACAAAGTCCAGCTGACAGTTTGTCAGCAGCCACATTACTCAGTGATCAGCACTAAGACATGTGTTATTTAACATCTTTATCAAAGACCTGGGTAATAAAAAATGGAGGGACTGGTCTAGAACTGAGGTAACGCAGCATTGGAACAGGCTGCCATGGGGGGTTGTGATGTCTCCTTCTCTGGAGACATTCAAGACCCACCTGGATGTGTTCCTGTATGACTCGGTCTATGTGATCCTTCTGTGGCAGGGGGATTGAGCTAGATGGTCTTTTGAGGTCCCTTCCAATCCCTAATGATTCTATGATTCTTCAATACAGAATAAACAGACAAGATTTCCGTGAGGTTCAACACAGACAAATACAAAGCTCTGCACCTGAAATGGGTTAATCCAATTCACAAGGATCAGCTAGGGGCCAACTGGCCAGAAAGTGACTTTGCAGGAAAGGTTTCATTTATTTTTTGTTTCTATTTTAGGTAAGCGACTGTAAATGATTATACAACAGGTGTTTGGAGCTGATGAACAGCTCCTCAAGTAAATGGCAAAAGCAGGCTCTATTAGCAAAAGGGTTTAACCCTAGTTTTCCTAAACTGGGACGCTTGAGAGAAAAGACACTCATGACTCCCTACAGAAAGGGTTTGGAAGGACAGATATGTCAGTTGTGCTGACAACTTGTCTGCCCTTGTTCTGCTGTAGACTTTGAAGATACTTTCCTCATCACCAGAGATGACAGCTTCCCAATGGGAAAAGCTGTACCTAATACACCAGTTTAAAACAACTTGAGCGGTCACAGCTGGTCAGACAGACATGCAGAAAGAGAGGTGCCTGACTGAGCAGTGAAGAATTTGGGATTGATTTCCCTCCAGAAAGAAAGGTTTCTGGACTCTAAACCAAAATGGGTGGGCTGCATGGGAGACTACAAAAATGCTCAGATATGTCTCAAACATAGGAAAAAAAATGCAGTCAGATTTTAGAATTATACCCCATAAAAACATTAGGAAACTTTACAATACCAGGAATAAAACCATACACAGCTTTCAGAATGATTGAATCAGTGGGTTTGGTTTTGGCTGGGTTTTGTTTGTAAGCCATCCATAACAAGAAAAAAAATTAAAAATCAATTACTATGAGTGAACAGATGAAGTGAGTTTTGCAAAGTTGACAATGACAGTGGCAATCCTAGACACTGAAAAGCCCAGGCAAATAATGTGAGCTCAGCTCCCAGCTATAATGCATTTCTCAATTAAAGCATTTCTTAACCGATGCATTTATTGGTGATTAACAAGTAACATCCTTGGATTCAGCTAAAGTAATGTTACATAAATCCAAGAAACTAATGACTAAATACACCTGATAGATACACATGCCTCTTTTGTAAGAGGACTGTGGCAGTAGTTACTTATTTTTTGCATCTTTTATGTACGCTAACATAATGGCACAATTAATAACAAGTTCAAAATGAGCAAACCATGCAGCCTAATCAGCTCATGTTACCTTCCCACTGCAATAATTATTCACACACACACACGCCCCCATTTTCCAAGTATTTGTGGACAAAAAGTAGCTTTGTAACAGAGAAATTAATTAAAAGCTGTGGGACTTCATGACAGTTCAATGACTCATTTTCATCATCTTACAAAGGTCTTCAGTTCAAAGCCCCAGTGTAACTTACACTAACTGGGATTTAAAGGAAAGATCTACCACTTGATTAAAATGTTTTTCAATACCCAAGTTCCATCTCAAGGATAAACACATGACCCTTCCAGACTAACATTCCTTGAAAATAAATCCTTAAAAAACACAAATCCTCTGATAACCTGTACGAAATTAGGAGTAAATACAGTTACTAGAGGAGACATGGCTCAAGGCAAACTTCTCCTTATATTAACAACACCCACTCTGTCCCTGAGTCTCAACAGTCTTTCTGTTTGTTTGCCTCAATCCTCCTCTCCCTGGAGGAGGACACATATGCAAAACATATGAATTGCACATGGCAACTTTTTTATCTATAGGTAGATATAAATCCAAACACACACATACACCAACACATCGGGGTGCACCATTACAGTGTGGCATGGAGAGGGTGTAGCAAGAGGGAAAATCTGATTTTCCATCCAAGGACTAGGATGCAGAGAGACTCCAACTCTCCAAACTGTATTGTTGTTGTTTTTTCCCCCAAGGTCTTGCTCACACACAGCCCACAGCAAATCCCATTACATTAATGTGTAAAATCTATGTTAATGCAGTATTTAGCTGGCAGAGTTAAGTGCATAGTCGTCACACAGTTAAGGCTGCATTTCCCTCAGCAACTGTTACTTAGTAACCCCCTGTGCATAAATAGAATTTTACGTTACTGCACACGTGCTGCGATGGCTAAAAGCCATCCCTCGACTCTACAGGCAAGCAGGAATTAAAGACGTCATGTGGGAAACTGTAAATCAGACTTGCACCAGCTATGTTTAACTGCTTCTCCAGGCACAGAATTTAATGAGGGATATTTAACAAGGAAATATTTACCACTGCCATTTTCTTGCTGCTATTTCATCATAAGAAAGGAGGAAGTACAGTTTCAAAGTCAGTCAGACCTTGGACAGACTTTCTGGTGTTATCCATATGCTGTGCAGTGGATAAACACAAAGATAAACACATCAGAGATAAGCACACCAGAATATGTGAAGCTATTCACCTTGTTCCCTAGAAGTAGAACAAGCCATTGGCTGTATCTGCCTGAGCCTAAGTCAAAACATGACTAAGAAAAGCTGTGCAAAACAGATCCAGGTGGAGCAAGTTACATGAGAAACCAGCAAACAAAAAGCCAGATTAGAATTCATCCACTCTAAATGCACAACTATCAATAGGTGTATTGTATTGACTTATACAGTTAGTCTTTTCCATATACAGGCTACTAATGAATTGATAGAGAACCTGTTCAAGCTGCTTCAGTAACTATCAACAAGGAACTTCAGAGTCACATTAGACCAAGTGACTGCCTTTCTAGCACTGAGCAAAACAGTTGCCTACCAGAAACACCTGGGCACATGTTTAATTCAATTTCCTACAGCTGCAAAAGATTTAACATTACTCTGCTTCATCCCATCCTATGCACCTAGCATCCCAGTTTTATCTCCTAAAATGATTTACTGTTACTTAAGTAGATTATCTTGAGACAAAAGCACCTGATGGAGTTGCATACATTATATTTTATTACTGTATGCAGTCATATGAAGACTTTGTACACAAATTAGGGTTGTTGCCATTACTACACTGAGTGACTAAGTATCAGCTTGCAGATAAGCAAACACACTTCATCTGCAATTCTATCACCAAGTTTAAAACCCTTTACAGTCTAGCAGATCTCTCAAGTGCAGCATTCAAATAATAATTTACCATTGCTTCCCAACAAAAATAAGTTTAAAATTCCGGATACATTAACAAACAAAAATACTCATCTCCATAAAATTCCACTCCCCCAACTCTCATCCATCAAAGTTCAGGTTCCCAGTTAGGTTTTATTTTGTCTCAACCATACCTCAATACTAACAATGATGTAAGGAAGATGTCCTCAGTCAGAACTGTCTTTACTCCTGTTAGGCATTAAGCAATTTTTAAGAAAACAAAAACCAGCTAGGAACCATTTCAAGGCTTGAAACTAACCACACTAAACGATGACTAAGTGAAGCACAGATGCTCAGAGATGTCCCTGAAGCCCTCATAAAGCCACAAGATCCAGCTTGGCAGTGCAACAGCAGAACTGAGCAGGAGACTTGGCCAAACCTTACTCAGTGATTGGGGCAATTAACTGGCCATCTGGCTCTCTGCATGAAGAAAGCAGCTCTGCACCTGCTACACCAGCCCACAGTCTGTAGCCTAATTGGTTAAAGCAAGCAGATCAGGGTAAAACACAGAACAACTTGTTAACTGCAGAGACCAGTGCTCAGAAGCTGAGATGGAAGCCAAGGCCCCCATGTTCCTGGTGGAGACTATGTGAGACATGTTCAGAGGGTCTCCTGTCCCTTACATATAGCAGCATAAGGCTGAATCAGGAGTGATCAAAGACATGTGATTTTGTTGACTCAGAGCCAGTGTCAAGCCCCATAAGGTCCCTATTAGCCACAAATCTTCTCTCATAATCAGGTGACTCAACAGCTGCAATTCAGTGTTATTACAGCACTAACTGCATTATGCTATTGCATTTGAAACTCATTCTGCAAAATCCTGAAGTAGAATCTGATGCCTGAAAGATCTCAGCATTCCTTTTCAAAGGCACACATAGCATTCACTTCCCGACCACATACTTGGAGCTAAATGGCACTGGCTGAGAGACCTGAATATTAGAGGGTATCAGAAACCAGGGCTCCTCATCTTACCCCACCCGACCTGAATGCATCCACTGACAGGCACCTTTCGACTTCCTTTCCCCCAAGCCCCACAAAACTTTCACATTTAGAAGTGTCATCAATCCTTGCAGGGCCTATATAGCATAGCATAACAGAATAATAATTATTAAAAAATAATAAATAACAGACAACATGTCAGAAGAGAAGAAGTGGGTGCAACAGGCAGAACAAATTTCCAAAAGGAGTTCTGTTCCCTTTCCTCCTGGCAGGATGGTAGGAAAGTAAACCACAAAGCACTGAGTTCAACAGGAAAAAAGTATGAAAGTTTAATTTTAAGTAGGCTTTTCACCTCATTTTTTTCTATTTGCCAATACCTTGCAAAGCAAGAAATTAACTTGAGGAAATGCAATGGAAAACCTTTTATTAAGAATTGTATTTGAGAAAATACTGAACTGTAGAAAAAATCAACCAATTATATTAATCTGCAAGAATCTGAGGCTCAAAATGCCCAGGTCTACATGGCCAGCACCTATAAATTAATATGCTGAATTTCAGTCAATGGATGCAATGGAATACCTTGATCCAGATCCTTCTCAAATAAAATATCATAGAATCACAGAATCATTAGGGATCAGAAAGGACATCAAAAGATCATCTAGTCCAATCCCCCTGACACAGCAGGATCACCTAGACCAAGTTACCCTCCCTGGGAAGAGGTTCCTTCTGATATTTAGATGGAACCCGTATGTTCCAGTTGGCACCCATTGCCCCTTGTCCTGTCACTAGATGACCTTGAGAAGAGCCTGGCTCCATCCTCCTGACACCCACCCCTCACATAGTTATAGACATTAATGAGGTCATCCCTCAGCCCCCTCTTCTCCAAGGTCAAGAGACCCAGCTCCCTCAGCCTTTCCTCATAAGGGAGGTGCTCTGTATCTTTCATCATTGTCTTTACTCTCCGCTGGACACCCTCCTGCAGCTCTGTGTCCTTCTTGAACTGAGAGGCCCAGACCTGGACAAAATACTGCAGATGCTGTCTCACAAGTGCACAGTAGAGGGGGAAAAGAACCTCCCTCAATCTGCTAATCTCCCTCAGTCTCCCCCAGGATGCTGTTGGCCCTCTTGGCCACAAGAGCACATTGCTGGCTCATAGTCATCCTGCTGGCCACTAGGACCCCCAGGTCCCTTTCTCCTGCACTGCTCTCCAACAGGTCAGTCCCCAATCTACTCTCGTACTTGGGGTCGTTGTGCCCAGATGCAAGACTCTAAACATACCCTTGCTGTACCTCATTAAGTTTCTCTCTGCCCAGCTCTCTAGCCTGTCCAGGTCTCGCTGAATGGCATCACAGTCTGCTGGGGTGTCAGCGACACCACCCAGTTTGTGTCATCAGCAAACTTGCTGACAGTGCACCCTAATCCCTCATCCAAATCATTAATTAATAGATTGAAGAGGACTGGTCCCAGCACTGATCTTTGTGGGACCCCACTAGATGCAGGCCTTCAACTAGACTCTGTCACATTAACCGCTACTCTCTTGCTTCTGCAGACAGTTCACAATCCGCCTCATAAATTTTCTCTGAGTATAGATTTGGTTCTGAAATTACATAGTGGCACCACACCATAGAAGAGGACCTCCTCCTATCAGCCAGACTCCTGCAACGTAAGTTAAATTATTTCTTCCAGGAGAAAAAACTATGCTTTAGTCTTTATTATGTACAGCTTTTGACCAAGAATCTCATCTCCTGTGACTGAACTCCAGAAGGAACATCCCAATCATCCCAAACACACTGAGCTGCAGCACATACCACAGACAAAACTTTTGTTCCTTTATGCAGTGGGATTCACCTACTGAAGCCTTTCCTAGAACACTAAGACATATTTACCTACACTACTAGTATGTATGTGTTAAATATATTGACGATACTTTATTTTTAACATCAAGATGAATTATTAAGTATTGAACTATCTATATTTTATGACACAGAAACATTCCTCAACTGTTACAGGCACTGACTGGTGATTCTCAGAGTCTCCTATTTATCAGCCTTTCATCATCAGCTGTCAAGTCTCAAGAAAACCGGATTGTCTGGAATTTCAGACTCTGGGTTAAAAAAACCCAACAAACAGTGATTATTCAGGTTTTATCACTGTTCACCACAAGGCAAGTTCAAGATGCAGCAGAAAGATCCAGCTCAAAGTTAAGAAAACATTTAGACTGTGGAACAGACTCCCCATGGTTCTGCCTTTTGAACCACATGCAGAGAGCACAACTACAGCCATATAGGCTGATAGGGGATACAAGCTGAGCATCTGTACTTGTGTATACACTTTGTACTTTTTATATATGGATGTGTGCATATATCCATCCATATGCAGTGGGATTTAAAGCTTTCGTACAGTTCTACTTCACATTGACAAATTTTGGCCAGGCTCCCTTAAAAGAATTCAATAGCAATTCCTCTGCTATCTGTATAAAACAAATTATTTAACAGGTACAAGGTACAAACACAAAAACGCAAGAGGACTTTATGACAAAACAGAAAATAAATTATAGTTGTTCATAACAATAATAGGAGACAGTTTGGATTATCAGCTTTCAAATACTGGCCATGACACCATCATATTGCTTTGTACAGTGCTAAGCTGGGATAATTGCTGACAGTCACATGTCAACAGAGAGAGAGTGAGCTGGCTGTAAGAGAAAATAATTTTTGAAGTGGATATGCTGTTGGAAAAGGCAAATTTTCTCTCTTCTCCAGTGTTCCCATAGTCCTGATCAGACTGGCTGTTAACTTCACCGTTTCTGAGCATGGAACTGTCCTGCTAGTGATTGCTTCTAGTGCCTCAGAAAAACCAAAACATGGCACTGAGTTTAGACTGTATTGAAGATGGAGATACTGGCATGGAGTGCAGAAAGAAACCGGTGTTAAGAGCAGACATAAGATAAGGACAGGAAGGAAGAGAGGGTGGGGTCAAAGACTGGGAAAACAAGCTAGACATTTAAGTTATGACCACAAAGCAAAATGCTCAGGTTTCAACATAATTTCAGCACTATCAGTAAATCCAGTCCTGAAGCTCTTAGACAAAATGGGAATAACTGAGGACCCACAAATGATGACAACTGCTTTGACAGTAAATGATACGTTTCGAGGATAGATCTCAGTGGTGACAGACCTGCTAAGTCTTCTGGCTCTTAGGTCTTTCCTGTGGCTTTTAAGCTGGACAGACTTTATGAGCAAACTGAGTGGTCTCCTGCATCTCTAAATTCACCTTTCAGTTCTAGCTAGCTACAGCTACCTGAATGTCACTCTGTGGGCATGGTGACAAAAACTCAGTATTTCCATTATTACTTCTCCCTCATTATAGCTGATGTCCTCCAAACTGTCTGGGGTATGTGATATGTATCTTGTGACTTTCACCTCTAGGCAAATTTTGATATTTTTATGGTCGCATCCACAGGATGCTGCACTGAAAGATCAGACTTTTAAAGCGTGAACCTTATCAAAGCAATCTAGAATAAACTCATATTACTTTGCTTTGAAGTTTTCCAATTTCCTTTTGCAAAGGAAACTTTTTTCCCCAGCAAATGCTACCCTAGTATTTCCACCAACTCGAAGCAAAGGGCATGACAGAGTTAAGCAAAAAGGAAAATCATTATGTGACATTTCATATCAAAGTGGAAAATCCAAAGTTTTTGAGCTGTAGCCGCAGACAAGTTAAATTTACTCAGTCTACAAATAACTGCAATTACGTAAGAAATTAGCCCTCAACTTCTGCAAAACAAGCTACTGTTCAAGTGGGACTTGGAATGGGAAAACCCTGACCCTTTCTCCTTATAATGCTCATTTCATGCTTGCTGAATTTACAAATAAGAGCAAGATTCATGTTGCCTTAGCAATGTGGAACTCCTCTTTTCTTGTGGCAGGACACTCAGCATCAGATCTGAGCAGATCTGAGATTTTGGCTCTATACTGATGCACAGTGTCGAACCAAGTCTTACAGCTAGTTAGGCTGACCTGGTTGTACAGGCGGTTACACTGGCAGAAATAAAGTCTGCAACAGAATTATGGCTCCAGCACTCTTCTTCCCAGAAGAAGCATTTTTAGAAAAAGATAAGGACAAATTTCAAAACATGCTTTTACCAGACTTTAATACTTCAGCAAGTGCTACAGGACAGACTTTAACTAGTCACTGTCTTGGCGATTCTGCTGTGGTTTGGCCCTAGGTACCCACAGGTAAAGTTTGGCAATACCTCTAATTTCACAATAACTTATTTCACAGACATAGCTGTATTCTAAGGTAATACCTTGCCACAAAAGATTTTTGAGGCTCTTCTCGAATATAACTAATGGAAATTCTAGTTTGTTGCTCTGACCTGTCTCACCCACTTTCCACGACAATGATATCATCATGTACTAATCTATCACCACCACAATGGTAAAAAACAGAAGGTTATGTGACACCAAAAGGCACTGCTCCCTTTGAGGACCTCCATGTAACTGCTTCCTTAACACTAAAAATACAATCAACTTTCCCATTTTCTTTCTGGCATGAAAACGCTCGAAGCACTGAACAACATGTTCTCAGTCTGAAGTGAGGGCTGACTCTTCTTAGCAGTCATCCCAGCAAACAGAACAGCTCACAGCGGCTTCATGAAGAATGAGAAGTGCATTACGCACTTCTTTTCCAACTCCTTGCTAATTTAATGGTAGTCATTAAATTAATTTGGCAGGGCATTTATCTTATTCTATATCAAAGTTAGCAAGAATGGAACTATAGGAAATTATACCACAACAGCATGGCATGTAAAGCACAAGACCTTATCAAGTGCAAAGTGTACTTCCCTCTTTTTGTAGTCAGTTCTGCAGGCTGTGGGTGGGAAAACAAAGCCTAAGACCCTATCTCCTCCCCAGCCAAAACCACAGCAACTGCACCTCTTCCTTTTACACTCATGCAAGCTCAACCAGCTCATGACCTAAACCAAGAACCATGAGTACTTTGCAGTTTTGTGCACAGCAGAAAAACATGCTCCCAACCTCTATAACCATTACCTATATATTTACTCACATTTTCACCAAAACACAGAACTGGTGACAAACTGATGAGATTATACGACTCTTTAAAGTGACCAGAACTTGCTCCTCACTTCCATTTGCCTTGCCTTCCACCTATACTTGTTCCACCAGCAGAGCACTGTACCTTCAACGGCCTTCACATACAGGTAGCAAAGGGAAACGTGGAAGCATAAAAGTCACTGCTCCAATACAGGGGCAGTTCATCTTCCTCACATAATTATGATGAGCTTACTGTATTTTAGACATTACAAATATTAACTAGTGCAACTACAACTGACCCTATTAAATTCAGCACCTGAAGAGTTCAGTGAACAGCCAAGTATTCAAACATGATTTGGATTCAGACACATAAACTCTCCCCTTCTAACTTTATAGTAGAGCTACTTGCCTACTTCAACATTAGACACAGATTTCCAATACCATACCAAATGCTAGTCTAAGGTTAATTTTTGAGGACAGGTGTCGTAACTACTGCATATTGTGCATTCCCAGAGGCTTCAAACAGCTATATGATTTAGTGGTGAACTTGATAAGAGCAGGGGTAATAGTTGGACTAGATCTCAAGGGTCATTTCTAACATGTATGATTGTATGACACTGTCTCACTAGCTGAAGCATGTTATTGCCTGAAGGTTCCACTCAAGGTCTGCAGGCATAGCAATTAATACAGAATGATACCACATCTGTCCCATCAATCTATTAGACAGTACAACATATAGAAAATTAACTTGGAATATAAAGCAAGCAGCAAGGGATTTGCTCAAAGCTCAAAGCCAAATCAGTGGTAGACTATGAAGAAAACAGGTATCTACCAAACTGAACTGGTCTTGCTTAACCCAGAACTTCCCTTCACCTCTGGAAGATGAGTTACCTCTTCTAAAAGCAGCACTTCCTTGTACCAGAGACCGGCTTAACCAGACACTGTCTGGTCACAAGAATTTCTACAGTGTGTAACCTGTAAAACTGGCTGGTGAAACCAGTCGCTGAATGTCTTAGAGAAAACACTAGTGCTCTCGACATTGTAAAGTTTCTCTCTTTCTCCTTTGTTTTCAGAAAAATATTGTCTTGAAAGGGAGTGTTTCAGTCAATATATCCAATTACAGAGACACCACTAGAGCCCTGTGCTCTTATAACTTTACAGCAAAAGGCAAAGATCTGAGGAGACACACAACTGCACTTGAAAGCAAGCAAAAGAACTCTGCTAGGTGAAAAAAGTGAAAAGGCTCCGATTTATATATGGTGCTAGGACTCAAAAGCAACATTTGTTCTTTTTTTTGCATGCGCATAATACAACAGAGGGGTTTTGTTTGTTTTTAAGGAGAAGCATACTCCTGACTTTAGAATTCAGTTTTAATCTGTGTGTAAGTTCCTCTCAAATTACTAAAGAAATCAACCTCTATCTTACAAAAATAAAAGTTCAGAGCAATTCATAGCAAAATTAAATTGGTTAGTCTGTTGGTTTTTTCCTTTCTAGACATGTTACGATGCATACCGAGAGGAAGCACCCGGTAAAAACCACACACAGGGCTCAGGTTTGTAAGCAGTCTCAACCAGGAGAAGTAGGGTAACAGATGAGGTTAAGTGTGAAAACCCTTCTGCTTGCATCTGTGAGCATCTGTGAGGTGAACAATGAAACTACCCCTGTGCCAGCCATCTTCAGAACTCAACCTGCTCTCAGCAGAGAGAGCCAGAAAACCTGCTGCCAGTGTTCCCATGAGTAAGGCTATGTGAGGTGCTAATATCTAAACACTAGCAAGACAGTCAGGGGAAAAAAAGGGGAGATAATCTCACCAGAAGCAGCATTTATTTATTGATTTATTATTATCCAATGTATTGATACATGCTCATCTTGAACTAATTATGTTGAGTTCTCCTTAAACACTGAGAATCAGTCAGTTTATTAAAATTACCACATCAATCACTGCAAAGCACATTTCAGAATCTCAGAAACACAGGACAATGAGGAGCATGGGTTTTTTCCTAAGTCTACTACACAGCAAGACCCAGTCACTGTTAACAGAGTGCTTTCAGTTCAAACAAAACATAGTGCCTTATCATTACTACATCTTGTTTTCAGTTTTGGCCAGTGAAAAAACAATATACCATGGCAATTCCATTTGTAAAGGTTCATCAGAGTTAGATATCAAAGGTAGCAACTGGTTTCCATTCCTTGGTGCTTACTTGCAGCAAGTACATCAAAGACATTAAATAGGTTGATGATCCAGCATTTCTAATAATCTAACATGTTCCAAGTGTGTATAAGTTTCTTGAGCAAGCCCTGGATATGGCGAAACAGTGGGTTTTGAACTTTTATTATGGGTCACAAGCTTGGTTTCAAACTTCCTGCAGTACTATGTGACCTGAGACACATGGAAACCAGGCTCCATGGACTCAATGCATTTGGTAGTTGCTGTGCAATAGAGGGGACAATGCTGGAAACCTTCCTTCTGACTAGTTTTGAAATGAACCTAGAAGGTCCAAAGATTCTGTATCTGGCAATGCATGTGCTGTGCAGAGTTCTCTGAGGGTGACAGCAGAGTAGGGTGCTGTTGTAATATTGTCATCAGTCATTATGACAGAGCATGTGACGCTTCATAGCTTAATGCTGTAAAATTAACACCAATCAACTACAACCTTGAACTAAAACCAATAAACTTTAGCCATCTGCTCAGTTTACTCCTCTACATTTCAGCCCTTTCAGAACGTAAAAGAAACACAGGACATGAAGGACAGGCCATTATTTTTCATTATTGTTGTTCTTATATATTTAAGTTTATATACGTTAACATTAAGAACAAAGTTAAACAAAGTAAAATACTTGAATGTTTGCCAACACATTACACAGATTATAGAGTTTAATATAACTGCAGTAAAAAGAAAGAGCATAAATTGCTGGGTTTGTAGCACAGGTTTTTATGCATCTCACAAAATTGAAAGAAAAAAAAAAGCTCCATTAAATATAAGAGAAAGAAACGAGACTGAAATGAGATGGAGCTTGTTACTGTTTGAGCAAAACGCGACAGTTTTGTAAATATTTTCTGCATTATTTAGGTCAAACAGACCAGCTATTTTGCAAAGCATTCCATCAATTTCACAGCATCACCTTACTATTTATTAAATAATCACTGTAGCTCAGTACAGAATGATGTTTTGTAAAAAGGATGTGAAGCCATCTTGCTGTCTGCTGCAAATTTCCTACATGGAAGCATCTTCATGTCACTTTAAACATTTGATGAGATAATTGCTTTCCATAGCTGCATTTCTAGCTTCGTAATTTTCTAAGTTTTCTAATTTGCTGAAAGTAAAGCAAAGCTAGATGCCAACTCCAAAAAACCCAAACCGCAGTAACTGCTGGTTTACAGGATATTTATTGGACAACCGAGAATTTTGACTGCTTACAGTTCGTCAACAGTCCCATGTCACTATTTATAAAGCAGCCATCTGGTGAACTGGTCTAGCAGTTCAGGAGCCAGTGCAGTGTCTGACATTACAGGTTCAAACAAGTTGCCAAAAATAACGGATTTCTTTGGTACTATGTTTTTGGTAAATGAAATAGGGTAAACAGCCTCAAGTTACAAGTAATGAACTGTAGAAAGACCCTTAATGAGATTTCAGCCTCTTTCATTGCAGTTCTACAGGTCAGAATGAGAAGAGGCAGTTCAACACTTCTACTCTAGCCCCTGCAAGCCTCCAGGAACTCTCTCCCCTACTGCAGTAGCTCACCAGTGGAAAAACAGTTATCATTTACAGCCATATTCAATAACAACAGCAGTACTTCAACTTAAAAAAACCCTTAAACAAAAAACCATAGTACCATATGGTTACTACTGGTGTAAGAACTTCAGTGCTGCCTGCAAGAGCTGAATCAAGACTGACGAGTTATGTGGAATACATAGTCGCACCTTAACCATGTATTTCCAGATTTAAATCTGTGGCCTCGTCATTTCTTGTGACATAACTACTATCTTAAGTACCTTAATGCTTGATTTGGATCAAGCATTGCCTATTTTAAAGTTCTAGGACTTTGGTGTTTTGTCACTCTATAAGGGAAGATATGACTTACAGTTCCCCCTTCAAAATGGTTTAGGTACATGAATATTACTTTGCAACTATTGTCCCTTAACTAATTTGGAAAAATAGGGAATTTTGAAAAATTCCAGCAATCCATTTCTACATAGACCTGTCATATGTACTGAGCACAAGATTCATGGCCACGTGACTCCTGCTCATCCCTGCAGAACTTGCACCTAAAGCACAGGCTGCTACAATTTGAAGAATCTCTGTTTCTAAGGCCACAATACACCAAATAACTTACTAACTTGCTATCCAGGTGCAAAATTTTGTTGTGAAAGATCAAAGCCGGGGATAAATGGTGCACAACAGCCCATTAAGATCTGGGTGCCTATTGTATCACACCTGCCAGATCTCACACTCTTGGTGAGAAAGGACCAAAACATTTGGCTAAATGCATCTATTTGGTGCAGAGGTGAAGTCTACAAGACAGACCATTACAACGCCGCATCTTTGCACTCATGCACCAGAATTTTGGGCCCCAAACCATTTTGCAAAGTACTGCGTAGACACAAACTGAAAACATACAGAGCCAGCTACTCTTTCTTTCTTCTGTATTCTCTCTATGCCTTCCGGTGTGCTTATACACTTTCCTAGTTTGTGTAGCTTTTAGAGATAGTTCATTATCTGCAACAGCAATGCAAAATACCCACATTCCTCCAGATACAGCACAGAAAGGATAACAGCTTTGTACAGTGTGGGCTCAGCCTGTAAACTGTTATTTCTGGGTGGGGATGGGTGGGGAAAGTTAGTAATTGCTAACAACAAGAAGCATCTTTTCCTATATATATATATACAGAAATATGTCTTTAAGATAAGTGTGAAATCTCTTCCGGTAAAATGTAAAAAACCAAATAAACAAGATACTATCACTGGGCAAACAGAGTACCACATTATGTGAGAAATGCACAACAGTGTCAGCAGAGGTTTAGAAAGAAAAAACTTTTTACGAGAACCGTCAAAGTGTTTGTTGTTTATTTTTCTGGGGAGGAGTATTTTAAAGCTGTATCTTCTCAGAACTACAATCTTTTTGTTCATAGTTGTCTTTCTATAACCGCACCTAGAGTATGGTGCCCAGTTCCAGGTCCCTCAGATCAGGAAGGACACAGAGCTGCTGGAGGGTGTCCAGTGGAAAGCAATGAAGATGATGAAGGAAGTAGAACACCTCCCTTATGAGGAAAAGCTGAGGGAGCTGGGTCTCTTGATGATGGAGAAGAGGAGGCTGAGGGGAGACCTCATGAATGTCTATAAATATGTGAGGGGTGGGTGTCAGGAGGATGGAGCCAGGCTCTTCTCAAGGTCATCTAGTGATAGGACAAGGGGTAATGGGTGCAAGCTGGAACAGAGGAGGTTCCATCTAAAGGAACTTCTTCCCAGAGAGGGTAATGGAGCATTAGAACAGACTGTCCAGGGGGTTTGTGGAGTCTCCTTCTCTGGAGACGTTCAAGACCCGCCTGGATGTGTTCCTGTGCAACTTGGTCGAGGTGGTTCTGCTGTGGCAGGGGGGATTGGACTAGATGATCTTTCAAGGTCCCTTCTGATCCCTAATGATTCCATGATTCATTTGTGTGAGGAAGCAAATGACTGCCCAAACAGAAAGATGTCAACATGCAGAAGACAATCCAGCTCACTGGCTCTTTAAAAGCTTCTGCAGCATCACACTTCTGTCACGACTGAGCAGCTTTGTATTAGTTATGAATCCAAGGCAGGAAAAATCTTGTTAAATGCAGCACAGTCACAAGTGGTTCAGTCATATCACAAGACAATCTTTAAAGAAAAGGTTGTCATTTCAGTAGCGACAAGTACAAAATAGTAATGGTGAAAGTGATGTGGAAAATGCAGCCATGTACTACAAACACTTGTATTTCTTAACATGCATATTTCTGAAGTGACCATGCCTCCTTGATTTTCCACACTTACCTTGGTTGATTTATCAGCACTGTGTTCTCGTTTTCCTACATGGTTCCCCATGACGGATCACCTGAACTTCAAACCCTGAAAAGGTAAGACCAAAACAGAATTTTTGAAGCCAATGTATTTGCACTGGAACACAAATTAATTTTTCATCTGGCACTGAACAAAATGGTAATTCTAATAAAATAAGCATTTTTACAGTCCAAGGTAGGATCTCTGAAAGATTTTAAAGAAAAAACCCAAAGCTTATATTGTCTATTTTGCAAATCTAAACAATAGCAGAAGTTAGTTTAGTTCTACTAAAAAAAACCCCACCAACATACACAGAAAGGGAAAATGAGGTGTTTATTATGAAATTTGCACATAAAACAAGTCTTTAGAAACTGGGTAGAGGCTCTGTCTCTCAGTATCACACTTACGATACAGTATATTATGTATCAGATTATCTATAACTACAAAATTCCATAAAAGAACAGTATGTTCTCCACATTTCACATTTGCCATTACATAAACCAAAAATAATGGGAAGAAACTGCTGTGCTAAGCTGCTGACAATTGCTGTGGAGGCAAGGATGGCTATATTCTTCACAACCCCCACTTTCATGACAAACGTGAAGAAAGGACATCAGCTCTGTGTTTGTAACTTTTGGCTCATCCTGTTGTACTTCAGCCTGAACAAATGTTATGTAGGTTAAACCACAACACTCAACTTTCAGAGGACAGTTGTGGTTGTGCTACATATATCTTCTCACAGAAGGATGTGTTTGTACAGAATCTGACACAGCTGCTGCCTTCCTCTGATCTGAATGCAATGCAAGGCAGCATTTAAAGTCATGACCCTTAAAAGTACACACGTAAGAAGTTTCAGTGGACTTTTTCCTCTCAGAATTACAAACTTCCAGTGATAAAGTGCAGTTTCTGGTGCTAACAGAAACACCTCATTGCTCTGCGATAAACAGAAGTATATACCGTAAAACATCCGCATCAGAAACCCTGCCACAGCACCCTTATTATCAGAAGGACAAGTTAAGTAAGCACAAGCTTATGAAGAGCTTTGGGTGATAAGGATAACTATGCCTTGCTGTGATACAAAACGCATTAAAGCATCTGGCTATTAACCAGTTACACTTGGGAAAACAGAGTTACAACCCCAGTTTCATACACCAATTTGTGTACAAAGGTCTCTAAACACAGAAACTTTGATTACCTCTGATTTCCCCTCATGGAAATAGGTACTTTACCAAAAACAATCTTGTGTTGTTCTCTACTGCAACTTTTGGGGAGGCTGGTAGACATTTCTCCCTCCCCTAGATGATAAGCATTCCAACTACTGAGGGTCAGCAGTGCTTATTTGACTATGTACTGAATTCTGTTCACTTTAATATCAAAGCACCAAATACCACTTTATCTGGTTAAATAATTCCTCAAAAATACCCACTTCTAAAGGAAAAATTAAATAATAGCCAAGTTTAGTAAATGCACTCAAGGAGATTTTATTTGCAACGTAGAAATGGTTTTGACTGTGTTGTTTTCCTTAACAGCACTATCTATTGCATAAAACATTAAACCCTGCCCTTTCAAATGGTGAGATCAGCACGACCAATTCACATCTGTATGAGATTAAGAAAATTTTTAAGAAAAAATACAAATGAATTCATATACACTAGGTTTCAGAGCTGAACTGCCTCCAGCTGGCCTTTCTTCTACAAATTTTGAGCGGCAGCTCATCCTCTCATCATCTGCTTTGCCACTTAAGGAAAGCAGAGTGGAATACAAAACTGTAAGATGTCTACAGTGGAATATAAAGCCGTAATGTTCTCAGTGCAGCTCTGCCAGTCATTTACTGAAAGATTAACTATGAAACTTGATTTTGAATTTAATATACAGATTATGGAGCCAACATTTGCAAAGCTGATCTCTGATCGGTGTCCCCTGCCTCCCTCTGGTCTCCCCAGTGTCTCTGGAATAACGCATCAGGAACCAATATGCCGAGCATAGGTAAGATCCAGGCCAGCAATGCCAGGGTAGAAAAAGATACCAGATGTAGATAGGCCATGCTGTGAAACTAAGCCAGACAAATATTAAAAATCATTTCTTGGCCAGTGAAAAGGCCAACAAATTGTGGTGGTGTCAGGCCATAGGCTGGACTTGATGATCTCAGAGGTCTTTTCCAGCCTCAATAATTCTGTGATTCTGTAACTAAACCTTCCACACCACCACAACAGAGACAGGGATTGAAAACGCTGAAGATAGCTTTCTGCTCAGAACTTTGCACAAAGCAAGCAAACGAAAAAGAAAGCAAACGGAGTAGTGTGTGACATGGCTGATCAATGCCCTCCTGACTCCTGCATGTGTAATTCCTTCAGCTAGAGGTTAAAAATTACACATGGAAGGTAATAAAAATGAACGAAAGGCACAGGGAGATGAAAAGGCACAATGCTATTAAAAGTTTAGGAGTGCGGTTTCAGAGTATCTACATCTGGCCTGAGCGCTACATTGCTCTACAGGAACAGATTTGAAAGCAGAAAGCTAATGGCACAGGTTAAGCCTGTAAATGTGCACTTCTGTTGGTTTCCTGTAGTGTTTGAGTGTGTCAAACAGCATGTGGTCTAAATTCACATGATCCACCCTTTCTTACTCTCACAGCATACCCAGAAACTAACACTGTAACAGCTAGATTTTACTTCATCTTTTTCATGCCTAAATGAACACGGATGTTTAAATTCAAGGTAAGGGCAGCTATTTTTACCTGCTGTAAATTCCTTGTGCAGAGATAAAGCTATTTTTCTGCCAAAGGGACAAAAACAGGACAGGTAATGAGACATCCTAAAAAATACAAATTTCTTCAGGACACCTATTAAGTGGAGGAAACAGTACATAATCCTTGGGGGAAGCAAGGTGTCCAAAGAAATCTGACACAAATTAGGAAGAAAAAGTATAGTGCCAATGCAGTGTTCTGTGATTACCGATTAGGAAGCAAAATCATACTTAAACACAATATGTAAACAATAAAATTATTTAGAGCAACAAGAAGACCTCATTCGTGAGCTCAGCCTCAAACAGAAGTCTGCTTTACTTAACTAACATTGAGTACATGGGTCACTGTTAATAGCTGAGCACTAATTTCAGTTCTTAGTGTCATGAGGAGACCACTCTGCATGGTTCCTACCTGCGCCAATCTTTACGCAATGAGTTGAGTCACTGACTTAACCAGGATTACTCATTGCACAATCTTTGCAGGAATCTGCACAAAACTATTTTAAAAATTTGAGCAGGGAAAAGATTTCTATTTTCCTTCTAGTCACCTTCATAACATACAGGTTGTCATACTAAGCAGCTCTGCATAAAGCAAGGAAGTTGTTCAGATCAGTGAACTGATGGCCATTCTTGTTTGCAGAGGAATTGGTGCATGCTTAGGCACTGATAAACAGTCACAAGGACTGTCATGAAGCTCCAAAACAACATGAAAACAGAAGTGCTGCAGAAATGCAGTGATCTCCTTTGAATCACCTCTAACAAGAAGCTGCCAAAATAGGCCTGAGCACAGGATCAACCTCATGACCGCAACAGCACTTGTCCATAAACTTCCTGGTGGAACACTGAAAGTTCTGTAAATCCTGTGAGATGAAAGATTTTGCACATGAGGTTGAGTCATGACATGAGAGGAGCCACTGGATTTTAGCATATTAAGGACCATCTGAGAGGCTCAAGAAACAAGAGACCATGCAAAAAAAACTGCTTGAAAAGGGCTAAAAGTTGAAAACATTTCAGCAGCTACCCAACAACTGCTCTGGAGTGAAACAAGTGTATTACAAGAGAAAGCCATGAACAGCCACTGCAGATGCCACTAGCAGTCATCCAGCTGGCTCAGCACCATGCCATGACCACAATCCATGCACCCAGCTGTATCAGCTCTGCTGCCAAGACCCAGGCACTTCCCAATGAATGAGACGGAAATAACTCCAGCTATCCGGGCTGCTTCAAGTCATTCCAAAAACAGCCAAGGGATTTTGCCTGAAGACATCTCCTCCCGTCAATGATTTACAGTGTCAGTCTAACAGGTAACCTGATGGAAACCCAGACCAAGCTGTTTTCCCAGTGTCTTCATGATAGGAAACCGTATGCCAGCTAGCAACAGCTACAGAAACACCACTGCCATATCCAAGGAGAGAAACTTCTCCTTGCTGTCTGCCAAACAGAAGTACAAAAGGAGATGAAAAAACTCAGTCTTACACATGACGTATCTGTAAAAATACCTGTGTGTGGGGATCATGTAACTTATCTCTCTTCATCTGAACAGTCAATTAAAAATAGGTGATTGGTGATAGGTGAGATGATTATACATGTATTAGAAACATGTATAATCACCTCAATTTTTTTAGACCATTTTAGTCTGCCTGATGAAATTATTAATAATCAATACATAAGTTGTAATCACCTTCCCATGCACACACATTGAACTGTAAAGAAGTTTAAATCTTGAATTATAATGGCCACTCAAAGGCAGAAGAATGCTTCTCTGTATTTTCTGACCCTGCAGAGAAATGCAACGGTATCCCTTTCTGCTGTTTGAACTGCAACACAGCAATTTCTTACCCACTAAAGGGAGCCTGAGAAAAGTTCACTCGTAACCATAAGACTCTCTGGAGCGTCCTTCCTCTGTGACATCTAACAGAACATTCTAAATTTTGAGTACGCTAAAAGCAAATGACAAAAATTTAAACACCTAACAGAAACTGGTTTACAGGGACAGGTTGACTGTTACTCAGGAGTTAAAAGAGGTTATGTATAAGCTAATTCTCCTGGAGCACCTTTATTGAGCATTAATGGCTACTTCATACTAAAATACATAAGCTAGCCAATGTAAATCACAGGATTTTGCAAATGGATTGTTAAATATGATCCTTGAAGAGTAATTTAGTTACATAAAGTAAGTGTTCCATATTGCCTCTTCCCACACACTTAATTATGACTCAAGAGACTACACATAATAATAAAGGTATGCAAGTACTTACATATTTACAAGTATCAGAACATAATTACCACCTTGTCTAGGAACATGTGTTCACCACAGTCTGATGTTGTTGGCTAACAGTACAGAGCTACAATGCTAGATAGGCTCAGTGAGTGCCCCAACTTTACTCACACATGGCAAGTGTAACAACAGAATATAAAATTATTTCAGGAATTTACTTTAAAAGTTCTTGGTAAATTAATGACTATTATTATCTAAATAAATATTACATTTTGCTACTACACCTAAGTCTTATTAAACAAGTTTAATTACATTTAAGAAATCTGCAAGTTCCCTCTAATCTCAGTAGCCCTCTAATGTAGACTCATAATTACAAACTTACCCAGCAAAATCACATGCAAAAGATTTTTGTCCTATTGTCAGGACCAGGTTACACAGCTCCCTGGGAAGCAAGGTGATACATTGCTCAGCACTGGCTGCCAGTTGGATAGGGATCTTTGAGCACGTGTTTTAGGTTCTTGGTGAGATCTACATCTTTGGAAGCAGCCCTTCACTTCAGCCTTCCTTCAAAACAGATCGAGACACTGGGCACACTTCATGTCATTGTGGTAACCTGGTACTGCAGTGCTCCAAGAAAGAAAACCTCCAATGGGCACCAGTGAATGGACCTGCAGCTAATTCCATCAGCAGCCACAGTCTGATGCCTCAGAGGGAGATGCGAGCAACCATGTAACAAAACAAACCTGCCTCATGGGCTAACATCTTCCTAGGAATGCCGCACTCTTAATATGAGCAGTAGATTACTTCATAATATACAGCCTTATATGGCCCATGAGTTTCATTGGTATTTCATGCGTATTTGTTTTTTCATTAAATGGAAGTTTGAAGTGCTAGATCAGACCTTATTTCAGTGTTGACTTCTGTAACAGCATTTCTCTGAGGAGCCCTTCCTGAAAGAAAAATACAGCTTCCAAACACATTCCCACTGTGAATGATCAAAACCAAGACTGCAGTAGCAACCATTGTGTTTCAGAGAGTCACCAGGAGTTTAATACTGACAGGTATACTTAATCCAGCCAGTACAGTGCCTTATACATCAGAGTGCTGATGTATAAGGCCTTTCTTGGCCTACCTAGACACCACAGCCATCTCCATGTTTATATGTAGGTGCCTTAGCAAGGATCCTAGCCCTAGCAAACCACCCCTTTGAGAGATGGCACAATTTCTGAAATACTACTTATCTGAGCAAGCAGTCTCCAGAGCTGGCACAGTTGCTCAATAATTTACATACACTTCATACATGACTGCAAAGAGCACCACAATTATTTCATTTTTCGCTAGAAAGTTCTGTAAATAGTTCAACAGACTAACAGCTACAACAGCAGACAGAATGTATTTTGGGAAGGAACACTGTCTCAAGCTATTTCCTAAAATTGTCATGGGATATCACAGCAGACAGGACCGAAGCTTTAGAAACTTTTCTGACTGCTTCAACAACAATGTTCCTCTGTCTACTGCCAACAAGGAAGATATCACATATTATTTTTTATAAGAGGGTGTTTAAGTCTGCATGGCATACAGAACCTTGCAGCAAAGACCAATTCTTCCCAACCCTCTGTATATGAACACACATCTAATCAATGGTTATTTTTTTTCCAGGATCTGCGTGCTCCAGAGACAAAACTATTTGACACTGTAGGAAAATAAAATCTCTAATAAAAACAAAAAAAGTAAAAAATGTCAGAGAGAAATAGAGAGAGAATGGCACCTCATATCCTCATTCTGTGCACTGCAAAGGCATGCAGTAAACTCCTTAGAGCATCACCTGGCACTATCATTGCCGCTATGATATCACATTTCCCTTAGGAGTGCACCTGTGGTCTTCATGTCTTAGCCTCAATGATAAACAACTAGAAGGTTTAAACTTATCCTAAATGCTAAAGTATTTTTAGAAAGGTAGAGCCAGCACACAAAGATTTGTAAGTACAGGATTAAACAGGAAAAAGAAAAAAAAAGAAAATTCAAATAGAGAATTTCAAGCCAAAGCAGTAATCTTACCAAATCTTACCAGTACCACAGTGGAAAAAGCACAGAGTAATCAAGAAACCCCACAGACAAGTATCATTATTCACTACTTGGAGGTTTTGAGATTAAGGAACCATGAAATCAGACAAGACCTAACATCTGTTTTTAGATTAAAATGAAAAAAATACCATGAGAGTAAAATCAGATATTTTTGAAGACTCACTTTTTTTTTCCCCCCTTCTCTGATTAGAAGAACAAGTCCTCTCAAAGTAGTGAGTGGTATGTTCTCCCTTGCAAAGTGAGTTAGGTCACCTATGCTCAGTGGTGGTGAACACAGCCACTTTGATCATCGGTATTTCATTAACACACTGTGGAGCCTGATGACAAGATGCACACCTGCAGCTCTAAGCACACAGGAATCAAAGGCTCTGTGTTCTGGCTCTTATCTTCTCCTCTTCAACAGACTAACAGATGGGACATGAAGATGATTCACCTTCTCCAGACACCGTTAACTTTGCTGTCAGAAAACACTGAACCACTGTACCCTTCTTAATCAAAGAAAAAAAAAATGTAAAAGGAACAGGTTTGTCTCTTTGCTCAAACTTTCTCTCCCTGTTCTGACCTTATGTATAATCCAGCTATGCTGTAAACGTATCACCCAGTATGGGTAAGTGTTCTGTAAGTGTTCTTCTGTTACATTTGGCATAAAGACTGGTATCACAAAAGGGTCTGACTTTCACCATGCTCCAAGGTGGCTTCCTCCTAGCTCAGGCTGCAACTGTAAGGTCATACCTCTCCCTGCCCATAAACACAAACCCAGTCTTTCTTTTCTAGCATGAAAAAATGGCATCCTTAACTATATGCTTCTATTTATCACTTCCTATGCAATATGTTTCTCACTAGATTTTGCCTTCTTTTTTTCTAGCTCAATATGCTGCTGGTTCATGCATGAGATTAGGGAAGTTAATTTTTAAAGTAATTTGACCAAGACCTGGTCCTCACTGTTGTTGTTTGTGAGACTGCTTAAGACACAGAACAAGGTTCATGTTCATTCAACAGCCTCCCAACACTTTCCCATTATCCATAGCCCACTAGTACAAACATGAATCAGCTCTGCATCCTGAAACAGTTTGCTATGCAAGCTGCAAGTGACACCTCATGAAGCTTAAGTAAGAAATTGTAACTTCCTCTGGACTTAAATCAATAAATAAGTAAATTTAAGAATGAAGCACTTGCACAGCTGTAGAGAAGCACTTTTTCTGTGCCCATGAATGCCTGTCTGGAAACACAGATACACAGATACCAGTTTAGATCATTCTCTGGCAATGACAGAGTGGTTTGCTTTGCCTTCTGAATAGAGAGAGCAAAACTATGTTTTTTGCTAGGGGTAACTGCGTATCTGAGAAATAAATCCATCTATTTCAAGTAGAATTTTAATCAGACATTTTGGGCTTTAGTTGCTGAGGTCAGAAGCTCAGCAGGTTCTAGTCACAGCCCTGAGCTGCTGCCTTGGAATTTTAAATAATTAATGACTAACAGCAGCAATCCTGGCACCAAAATCCACATGAGAAACCACTTAAGTCCTCACATCATCCTGATACAATTATTGTACTCGTGTTCTGCTTTTAGGTACTCAAACATTGCCTCATTTTATTTGTATCTCCAATTTCATATGCTAATGTTACTTTCCCACCCTTCATCCAGGCTGTACAAAAGACAGTACAGAAAGAGTCACCGCTGAGGTACCACTGAAGAGACCAAGGACAAACACAGGGTAAAATTTCTATTTAAACATAAGAGTGTACAAAATGTGCACAAGACTATTATTTCCCCTTCTTTCATTACAATCAGACTATTTATTGCATGTTACAAGGAAGACAAAACAATGTGACAGACCAAACCCTTGTTTCTTTAGCACAGCTTTCCAATGCAGTTCACCATTTATGTTAAATACATCATAGAAGAAAAACCAACCCAATACCCAAGCAAAACTAAACCAAATTCTGTCAATATGTCAAAACAACAGAGTAAGAAAATGTATGTTTGATTCTGTATTTGCTCTCAAATATGAAACTTACCTCAAACCTATTGCAGGATTAGAAGTCAAGTAAGTTTATATATAAATATTCATAGCACCCATCACAAGAATATCTTGTTCTTGAACAAGCTGCATTCATAAAGGATGGGGAAAAGCTGTCTCATTCCAGACAGTATGCAAAGGCAATGAGAAAGCTGCTTCCCTAAAGGTCTTGCAATGTAAATATATGGAACACTGAGCAGGAGGCAAGCCCTATGCCAGAGAAAAAAAGGCAGAGATAAGGGCAATTCATTACAAATTACTTACAGCCCACTTGAGAAGGTTAGGCAGCTTAAGTCCAAAGCTGTAATTCTGAAAACTCATTCTCAGCTACCTCATAATGCTGGGGTTTGTAATCCCTACAGATACCTCCTTTCTTCTTTTACTACAGCTTCCTGGAGTTCAAAGTCTGCCACAACACTGCAGCCATGATGACAAAGCCAAGCAGCTTCACATGATTTTACAGCAGAATACACAACAAGGTTATTTCTTTGCCATCTTAGGTCTTAATTCAGCTGACTTTCTCAGAGACAGAAGACACTAACCATCAGGCTCAGGCTTATCACAAGACAGAGTGTAAAACCACTGTAGTACTCCCATCCCAGACTTTTTTTAAAACAGCTATGGAGGTCACCCCTACGATTTGATAATAAGCTTGTGATTAGCCTACTCACACAGGATGTGGGAAACCAGGGATCGTTTTAGAAGGTACTGAGGGGAAAGATCAGTCTGACTTGATCACAAGATAACTGTGAGTCACCAATGTGATCTGGCAGGGGAAAAATCATAAAGACAGACAGTCAGACAGACCTATGTTGCGTCATGAGGGGATACTTCCAGTCAAGATGGGGAAGAAGTGATGTCATCATACAAGCCATTGACATAATTTCAGCTGAATACAAGGTACGATTCTGGTCAGCCTTATTTAACAACATGAATCTTTTACTAGAACAGATGCCAGTATAATAAGAGCAACAGGATCCTGTTGAACAGGGATAAGACTAAAAACCCATGACATGTCAAGCATAAGTAAAGCAAAGCTAAGTGAGTGTTAGAAGAGGAGGAAAAACATGTCGCCCACGTATACATCTAAGCATATGTCAGAGTACTTCTAAACTCAAAGAGAATGGCTGTGGTAGAACCTGAAGAGCGCAGAAAACCAGAACACAAGTGTATGACCACTGTATTTCAGAGACTGTGTAAATGGCATGATTCTTGCCACAGCACAACAGCCAAATAACACAGACAACTCCTTTTGCCTGAGGATGCTCCAACCCACGTTTCTAGCCAGTGTACTGGAGCACTGCAGGGTAAGGAGTGAGCAGAGAAGGACTGGCTTCTGCTGAATCTGTTCATAAACTGACTTAAAAAAACCCTATAAAGTAATCAGAACCCCAAACAAGATAAAATAATTAAACCTGTGATCCCTTGGAAAGGGACAGCAAAAACAAAGAGTGCTAGCTTTTGGACAAAAGCTGGCTTTCACTGGGGTAGAGGGTACTGGACAAACAGACTTTATTCCTCACTCTGAGTTCACTGATGAATTCCTGTTCATCCATTTTATCGTGTAAGTGATCAGTATAAAGTACAGGAAACTAACTGCACAAACACACACACCTACTGAAAAAACAGACCATCACTCCAGCCCAACAGGTTCTACCTTTGCAGACAGCTCCTTGGAGTGGGAAATAAAGGTCTGAACCCTTCAAAGACAAGAGAGGTCTGATCTCCATCCCAAACATGGTATGACAGAGTTTGGGATAACAAGATCTGCAAGTCTGTGGGAATCTGCCCTTACAACAGTGTTGTGAGACACACACAAAGCCCACCTCTGTCCCCCACCCTAGCTCTGACTTGTTGGCTATGCTGGATAACAATCTGAGACACAGATGAAGTAGAACATAATTAGAATTCTCAGAACAAGATAGGATAGATACTTGTACAAGGCTCTTCAACTCACTTTAACCCTTATTTCCCAAACATTTACAAACCAACTGGCCTTCTCGTAACACTCTTCCAAGACTACATTTCAAAATAATCCTTAAAGCTCCTACTCAAACCAAGCACTGCAGAAAACATTCCACTATGAGAAAACTAAACCAAATAATATTTCTATGGTCTATGACTGAAATTTCTATCACATTTATACAACAAACCCTCCAGCCACAGACACTTCAAACTGTGTGTGCATCGTATCATTGATTCAGTCCATAAAGGCGTCTCTCATCCCACTCCTTAGCAGAGCTAAAATGTTTCAGAAAATAGACACTGAGCTGCTGGTTTGGCTGAATTCCTTACTTTCTCACCTCAATACCTCTGACAGACTGTTACTATCGAATCTTAATTCACCTTTAGCACTCAAGCTCACAGTCTAGAAGTGCAGTCATTAGCACAAGTTACTTTCTCAAGTGTAAATTACACAATACCTGAATCAAATATGTCATTCAATACTTAACACAAGTTATCTATGAGTGAACACAATGGGCCTATACTTACTCTGGCATCTTGCTTAGAACGGTTTTTTCATTATAAGGGTTCAGTCTGTTAGCAAGCAACATACATGGGCAGCTTTTAACTATTTTATCACTTTTTTTTATTTTATTTGAAAACTCAAGTATTCTACATTAATGGTTATGAGTAGTTAGAAACGTTGGAGCCTTTCACTCCCAAGACACTGGTGATGAATCCTGTACAGCACCAGCTCCTTCTCTATGCCAACACTGCTCAGCTCTGGTTCCTGATACTTAGTGTGTGGAATTTTAAAACCATACAGTAATTCTGAATGACCAAACTTGCCCTCATTAACCTAATGCTACAGTTTTAATCACGATCTTCTCTTGTTGTACCCAGCAAGTCTAAAGCATTATCATTTATAAGTAATAATCTATTAGTAAATCCATTCTTGGTTTGGTGTTTGGACATCTGCCAAAATGCATGCAAACGTCCCAAACAAAAATACAGTGATACTGGAAAAAAATAAGTAAGTGTTTCCCATTTATTATCTTGAATCACACTGTATTCACTCAGAAAAAAACCTTCCCTCATCAAAAACACAACTCCACCCGCAAACCACAGGCTTCAGAGTATCTGGCAATGGAGTTTAGAAACAAGCTAAAAGCCCTACGGACTTTGTGTGTTTAAACAAAGTGAAATACAATTATCACCACAACTGTTTGCATTTTTTTAACGCTGCTGCATGTAAACATCTAATATGTTTAGATGTCTAGTTCAGTAAGTGCATAGGGTTTTTTTAGGCTCCTCACTCCTGACCTGCTTGACCTTGCATTATAAATACAATATTGCAGGCACTACAATGCTGCGGATGTCTCACAGCAATGCTACTCAGCATTCTGTTCAATCTGAACTCTGACTTCTTGCCTCAGTTTCCCCTGAGCATAGTCTCTTGTGCTACTGCTACTATTTGTGTCACTTGCCTGCTTCAGGCTCTTTGTTGTACTAACAAAAATTCTAGCAATCATAGAATCATTAGGGGTCTCCTGGACACAGTAGGATCACCTAGACCAAGTCGCACAGGAACATATCCAGGTGAGTCTGCAAGATCTCCAGAGAAGGAGGCTCCACAACTCCCCTGGGCAGGGGTCCATTACCACTCACTGGGAAGATGTTTCTTTTAATATTTATACGGAACCTCCTCTGTTCCAGCTTGCACCCACTGCCCCTTGTCCTACCATTACATGACCTTGAGAAGAGTCTGGCTTCAACTTCCTGACACTCACCCCTCACATATTTATAGGCATTAGTGAGGTCACCCCTCAGCCTCCTCTTCTCCAAGCTCAAGAGAACCAGGTCCCTCAACCTTTCCTCATAAGGCAGGTGCTCTACTTCCTTTATTATCATCTTCATTGCTCTACGCTGGACACCCTCCAACAGCTCTGTGTCCTTCTNTTACCCAGATGCAAGACTCTATGCTTTATCTTGTTGTACCTCATTCAATTTCTCTCTGTCCAGCTCTCTAGCCTGTCCAGGTCTTGCTGAATGGCAGCACAGTCTGTTGCAGTGTCAGCGACACCACCCAGCTTTGTGTCATCAGCAAACTTGTCACAAGAATCTCTCTAATGAGAATCTAGACTTAATTCTTTATGACAGGCATCGAAGTGAAATAATTTAAGTGTATCTTTTAGTGTCATCCACAGCCTAATCTTCAGGAACTTGAGTGACACTGGACCTCAAAAAGTGAGGTATTCTGTATGAAGTCAGATCATTGGATCATAAAAACATTATTATAAAAACACGGTCTCTTAGTAGTGGCAATTGTAGCTACAACAAAGATTGAAATCTGTTCCATAACTTCACAGCACAAGGTTCCCAAACAAATACAAATAATTTTAAACATTTCTGAATTGCAGCATCGTTTAAATAAAGAACACTTGAAATACTTAAAACAGTAAATGACAGGCAACTTACTCATCTGACACTACAGGAGGAATTTCTATACAGACAGAATGTAATTATAAGCTGGAATTGAGTCAACATACTCTAAGTCAATGCCTCCCTCAACCAATAAAAAAAATAATCACAAGATGGTTCAATACCATTAAAAGACATCTGTAGAATAATATCTTTATCTATTTATTACCTATTTAAAATTAATATGACAGCAAACATTAGCATCTTCAAATCTTGCATTAATCTGACTGCTCTTTCCTTATGCAGGCAGCCTCGCTGAAGACAACTGTATTGTTCTGTGATAGGTAGACACTGCAAAACCAGTTTACACATTGGTATGTGCCAGTATTATTGCTGTAATGCATGAGTGATGATGAAATTTAACTGCTCTCTTTTCAAAACTGTCATTTCTCGCAGGTTAAAGTACAGAGTTGGCTGATTGTGAAACAACTTTGGTAGACTATTATATTTGAAGATATTAATGTGATATTTCCATGTTAATCTTCTATTTACAGCAGTTCATTTACTAAACTGGATAAAAGGAAATACAAATAATTAAAAGCATAAAACCAGATTCCTAAAATAAAAGACACAGATATTAGACACAGAAATTACAATCTAGGTATCTAAAACTTATATGGGGGTACCATTTACCCGTCAGCATCTTTTTCTCCTCCATGCATTTTTCTGTCACAGTTTTGAAATTGCCTACAATTTTGGGGCACATGTGAGACTGAGTTAAAATACTGATAGTGATTTGCAATCCATTATGATTTTCTTCCTGAAGTATTAAAGTCTTACTGCAATTAAACACTAGTGGAAGCATTAAAATCACAAGTTAATTACACATGCCATTCAAAACATATTATGAAAGCTGTATTTCTGGTTAATTCACTGCTGACAGGGTTGGTTCTAGGACATTTTTGAACTACAAAATGTAGCTCTTTCATTCAGTATAGCTACTGGTCCTGGATAAATGCTTTACTGAATATATCCACAACCTTAAAACCTAAAAGGTTTTTCAGATTCTAAATACATTACACAATGATTAAAAATAAATACCTAAAACATAAAGTGTAGTTCTGTACAGCGTTAAACTAAGAATAACTATAACTCAAACTTGGTTTGATACATAATGAACCACCTCTATGAATCATCTAACAGGAAAATTTGGAAAATTAAATTTCTGAACAAGTAAGGAACATGGTGTCAATGATAAGATTCAAGAAATTCTTAATTCTCCAATATATGAACTTAGTGCTTAGCACCACAGAATCATGCTAAATTTGGTTTGCCTCTTCCTGCATTCCAATCAAGGAAGCCTCAGTTTTACTGTGTTCTTACTGTGTTTGAGGATTACTGGTGTTTTCCAAAGACCACCCAAAATATTATGAGCAATCAGAGAATGTCAAAATGTTGATCAGAAGAAAAAAGCCACCACATGGTCAAAGAAATTTTAAATACATATTACCAAATAAAACAGAAAAACCCCAAAACAGCCTCCCCTCAAAATACAAAAACAAACCACCCACAGAAGCAGCATTGCATGTGTATCACAAAGCAAGTAAATGCTTATGTATTTCTTGTTATCTTCAAGTTAATGACAAGGTTATGGACCTCAATCAATACAAACAAAATCTCAAACAAAGCCTACTGGCTTTGCCAATACAATAATCAAACCAAGATAATTATGAAACTTACTGTCACTTTTGCTGCCACCTTCCTTTCTTGCAAATTCCTCAAACACACACTGGGAACAAGAATTACTCTAGCAGCAACATCCTGTCCCTAACAAGCTTGTTCCCCCAGGTCACATGAAGTCCCAACTCATTCATCAACACATTCCTAAGATGCAGGTACTCCATCCCATGACCATCACATCTACCTGGATGTCACTTCTAGGCATATGAAGCTGAAGGAGGTGATTTGGAATCACCAGCTTGGATATACCAAGTTTAAATCATGCCTGACCAACAATCACAGAATCTCTTTGTCTGGAAATGCCTTTTAAAATCACTGTGTTCAACCATTAGCCTATGATTGCCCTCTGTCACAGAATGACAGGGTTTGTGGATGAGGAGTGGTACCATCTACCTTGATTTTAGCAAGGCTCAACAATTCCCACAGCATCTTTGTGCCTAATCTCATCTAAGTTACGGTCTAGATGGGTAGACTAATAGCTGACAAAAAAACCCCTATCATTAGGCTCAAACAGGAGCTGTTAAGTGCTTTACAATCTGCTATAACCAATCACCACTATTTTTGGAACTGCATTTATTATCCATGTGACTGACAAGGGCCCTACAGAACATGTCGTTCAAAAGCCTCACTATGGTCTAACAAAGTATTACTCACAGAGATGAAATGTATAAAGCATTTACAATAAAAGGCCAGTTAGTAATAATGAAAACAATTTTGGACCATTTTCACACTTTCCAGTCACATTAAGAATTATTACTTGTGGCAACAATTCCAGCCTTTAATTGGAATCAAATTTCTTCCTATAATACTTCCATTAATAAAGAAAGTTGAGGCATTCAGGAGTTGGGATTGGGGGGGGGAACCCCAACAAACCAGTGCAAAACCAAACCAAATAACCACACCACAAACAAAGGTTTTTTACCACAGGAGAAAAACAGAGTATTTCACAACCCACTCCACAAGCCAACTAAACTTTTAAGTTCAATATTTCATCATCAACAGTCCCGCATTTAGTTGACAAGCATCTACTAAAATTCTCATTAGAACAATAACAACTTTTCCCCGTAAGCCTGTTATGGGTTCTTTCCCATCTGACAAGAGTACATTTCTGTAGAACAAAACCAGAGCCAAATTACTGCGTACCCTCCAGGTGAAGGGTGCTGAGTCAGACTGTGCTGATGAAAGCTATGCAAAAGCTTATACTTACCTCTTTTCAACAAGCAAGTCAAGACAAAGTCATAGCACAAATAAAAGATTACGAAAAACCAACCCCGGGAGTTTCTATTTGTAGAAACTACGCATTTTATTCAGTAAGTAGTCCTCCAACACAGTAAATTCCAAAAGTCTAATAGTAAAGGCCCAAGAAGAGCCATACTAAAAGAAAAGCAACTGTTTTCCTTTAAAATCAGTCCCAATTACTTGACCTAAAATCCACCTATGAATAAACCAAACTGTTCTGTTTTCTGTCTACTTTCACAAAAACAAAAGTAAATATCTAGACTGACTTAAGACATGTGAAAGTTTCTGCCCATCTTAGCAATCAGCAGTTTTGCTAACATCTAAAGGACACCAAGCAACCATTCCACAGCAGTTCCCCATTGTCTTCTGGTCAGTCTTTCAGAAATCTTCCTTTGAACTATGCTATTTAGTGGTGAAAATGCCTGAAATCAAATTGCTGGCTGGTTATCAGCGAATGTTTCACTAAGAGCCAAACTGAAACAGGATCACTGTGTAACCTGACCGTGGAGGTTAGTATTTTAGGGAATTATGATTTTTACTTCTATTTTAGCAACCTACAACAGTGTGAGCTGTCAAAACATAGAATCATAGAATCATCAGGATCGGAAGGGACCTCGAAAGATGATCCAGTCCAATCACCCAGACCAGGTACAGGCAGGTTTAAAACATGTCCAAAAAAGGCAGCCCCCTGCAGCACCCCATCTCCCTCCCTGTGAAGAAGTTATATGTTAATTGGTCAGGGTTGGAAGGGATCACACGATTATCCAGTTCCAACTCCCCTGCCATGGGCAGGGACACCTCAGCCTAGATCAAGCTACCCAGAGCCTCATCCAGCCCGGCCTTAAACACCTGCAAGGATGGGGTCCCAACCACCTCCCTAGGCAACCTACTCCAGGCTCTTACCACTCTCATGGTGAAGAATTTCCTCCTCACATCAAGTCTAAATCTACCCATCTCCAGCTTTGCTCCATCCCTGCTAGTTCTGTCACTACCTGAGATCCTAAAAAGCCCCTCCCCAGCTTTTTTGTAGCCCCCTTCAGATACTGGAAGGCCACAATAAGGTCACCTCAGAGCCTCCTCTTCTCCAGACTGAATAGCCCCAGCTCTCAGTCTGGCCCCTCTGATCATCCTCATGNAATAGGTTCTATGGGAAGCCAACAGATCTAAATATGTTTAACATGTTAGTCACCAGAAAATGGCTATATTGATGACACTCAGGTTTATGCACAGATTTTAAGGCTGGAGGACAATAACAGCTGTCACTGTAATCTGCAAAATTCCTGCATTAAAAAAAAAAAAGAGAAAGTCTAGGGTATATCTTCACCAAGACATTAACCCAGCCTATACAAAGCTCAAGTAATGAGAGACACCTGTAGAGGACAAGATGAAAGTTAAGGTGGTGAGAAAGTAGATTTGGGGACACAGCAAAGGCCATCTCTACCACTTGATGAATCCAACCAGCATCACCAACCTGAAGCTAGTCTACCTTAATTCAGTTCATCTATTTGAAATCTGTCAAGGAAAACTAGGAACACTATTGCACTGGAAACTAGTATTTTATTGTGACAGTTTTGCCAGTGAAATACCTTAGGTCCCAAGATGAACACACCCCATGGTTGGCTTTTTGTCACCATACTACACTCTGGCAGTATCCTGCCCAGAAAGGCCTGGAAGTAGATCTCAGACAGAAACAGCTGTATGCTGTCTCCTCCAAAACCCTTGTATGTGCAGGACATGCAACTGCCCTCTAAACTATTACAGCTTAATTTATAACAAAAAAAAGAAAAAAACAAACCAACTGGTAGAGAACTAGAGAACAACTGTGTATCAGTGCCTTTTCTGGCTCTGGAGGGCAAATCTATCCCATTAAACCTAATCCATTGCATATAACCATTATTTGCATGGTCTTTCACGTACTCAGAAGACCAGAATCAAGACGAATGAATCAAAAGTGCAGCCAGTTGTGATGACCTTACCAGTATCAGTGATAACAGTGTTCTTTCTCCTTTATTCTTGAAAACCAAACATTAAGACCAGGTAGACAGGTTGTAAACAACACATGAACTTTTTTCATGCTTCTGAATTCTATAGACAGCTCTAACTTGTCCAGCTGTGTTGTTTTACCTGGAATTTGTGCCTTCTAAAGAAGAAGCAGGCTATGAGTAAATATATTCTCACTTGCGATCCAGAGATTTCAAATCTTCAGCAGAAGCCAAAGACAATGCACCAGGTAAAAATACACAATCACACTGCATGTTTGAATCAACTTTAGGAATAAAAATATGTGGGTATTTGCTTTCTTCCTTCTTACTTTCAGATCACCTCAATTAGGTGCTGGCTTGCCTCAGGTCTTAATTTCACTCACTTGGAAGGGCTTGAATTTAAACACTCACAAATATTTAAGTTTTCCTGAAAGTTTAATAAATTAAGTAATTGCAGTAAAACATTAAGAAATTTTATAAATGTTGCACAAAACACAAAAATGGGTTTTGAAACCATTTTCCCTTCCAACGTACAAAACAAACCCAGTGCAACTGACATACTGATTAAAACCTGTTGACATTTTAAAATTATTAATGTAACAATCATTGTACCTTCAGCCACCGTGCACTTCAAAACATCTAAACAGTTCAGATTTGATCAATTTCCTGATTTATTGCTTTGCTTGTTCCTCCTCTTTGAAAGGCCTTACAAAAGCTTCAAGAAAAATTAAAAAAAAAGAAAAAGCAATAGTGAAATAAAGATTTAGAAACCTTCCCTGCTGAGTTATTTCAAAATCACTTCAGGACAGAAGGAAAAAAAAAGCTGGCTGGAAATTTCCATGTTATTTCTTGTTTTTTTCTCACTTGCCCTTTGTGTGGGCTTTGCTGGGATATGTCCAAGATTTACAGCTATTCCAAGTAACTGAGCTGGGATTTCACAGTTACTGCAACTGATGCAAGAGGCCTCATAGGAACAATCTCACTTTATAGTCACCAAAGAGTCCTCCAATTATTTTTAACTAAGCATTTTAAGAAGCATAAAGTTTTTTCCAAATATGAGACATTCAGAATGTTAAAATCCAGTTTCTTCTTTTAAATGAGACAGTAGGAAGTTGGACGTCAATCTCTACAGAAAAGTTAAAACCAGGATGATCAACCTTTTCTAGAAGAATCCACCAATTAAGAAGGAAATTGAGATGAGAGCAACTGGTATCTCCTGAACATCAAGAAAAGTTATTTTTAAAAAAACCCAACAAACCCAACTTCAAAAACAGCTAGCAAAGCAAGAAAATGAGTATAATTTATTCCTCAGAAAAGTTAACGAAATTGCTAATCATCTACATAACTAACATCAAAATTATTTACTACTATACCCAAAGCCCACATGACTCAAGGACTCAACCAGGATTACATTTGGTATTTGTACAGTGATTAGGTGGTGATAAAAATCTCCTGATGTGCTACTTAATACATGAAAATAACCTGAGAACAAAATACAAAAAAGTCCATAGTGATTCAAACAAAACTATTAAGCAAACAAAATAAGAAACTGTGATATATCCTTTACTTAACGTCACTGAATATGTATGATTAGATGTGATCACTGTCTTGCTGGGACAGACTTGCCAATGAAATTTCGTGCAACTCTTTCCAAAGAACATTTTGTCTGAACTCCCAGGTGGGCAAAACCCCAAGAGAACTAGGTTTCAACTGTGTAATTCATGACCGAGTCGGTATCACCATATTGTACTCCTCCAACTTGAAAGCAACACTCATATGGTGCCTCATCAGGGTAAGAACAATCTGCCTGACGAATGATTAGTATAAGACCCAGCGTGACGACTGAAGGCTACAGTAATAGTGCTCTAATGTAATCTCCACTGAAGTCAGCCACTGCCTTTGGCAACTGGCTTGGTCTCTCAGAGACTGACTTGTTCATTTTATAGCGATTATTTAATTAGGTCCAAATTAAGCAGTCTGTGCAGAAGGCTGGGTGCCCCAGAAAATGGATATGAACACAAGCAATACGCAAATAAAGAATTGGAGCCTAGCAGGAGCTGTCTGAATCTCCACGTGTGTAAGTTATTTGAGCAGCTCATCTCTAAAGCATCTATCTTCTTTCACTGATTGCCTTTAATATTTATTTATTTGTATATAAAATATATATTGTAATTACATATATACAATATAAATATATATATATAATTGTGCATATATATATATAAATCCTGGTTTCTTCAGGAATGACTGTATCCTGATGATTTTTTCTTGGAAGCACCTAACTATTCCAGACAACTGCAATGGCTTGCTTTCCATCTTCCACAAAGCATTTTAAAGAAACCAGACAAACACTGCTTTTTATAAAGGAATATCAACTGTTTGTACTCAAAACTGCATCTAGAAGTTCCTGCCCTACTGCCTTGTCTAAGAACCTCACTGCAGAAGACACACATCAACAACTTCAACACATTTTGCCTGAGAGAAAAATTATTTAGGTAATTAAACACCACAGGATTGGGCACCTCATCAACGATCCAGAAGACTCTTCTGTCCTTTAATCCATGACAGTTCACATTTTAAAGCTGTATGCAAGACCGAAGTCTTAGACTGAAAACTTCCCAACCCTCCTCATTAAACACTGGTTGCACTCCTGGCGCTTTAGACAAAGAATTCCCTATTTCATCCACATTAGTATTTACATATATAGGGTCAAAAACTGTTATGCTTTCACACAAAAGAAATCAATTAAGTTGTGTTAAGTAAAAATTTGAAGCAAGTTGCCCAGGTTCTAAAACATGGGTGCTCATCTGTTTTCACAGCACTTGCTTTCCGCAGGTAACATAAAACAGATAGCATCTAACACTTTAACCATTTCTGCCACTTACACTGCAAGTACAAGACACAGATTTCACTTAACCTGCCTTCTCTCAACAGTTTATAATGAATGTGTTTCTTTAGTCATAACAACCATGTAGCAGAGCAACTAGAGCCTGAAGTAGAATATGTTCTATTTGATGGGATAAGTAACAGAAGTTATGGTTTATTTATATCAAGTACTGAATAAAAACATTGCCAAAAGAATAAACAGGGATTCTTTGCACATGCAGCAGTACTGCTATTCAAGAATCTATTTTCAAATTCTGTGTTTGTCCAGGCAACACCAAAAGAGAACAGGATGGGCTGCTCTCTTGCCCAGTCCTACCATTACCAATCCAAGCACCTTCATCCAACATACTGTCAATTCTCATCTCAAACTCTCAGAACTCGGAAGAACTGAAAAGCATGTCCCAGTTTCGCTTATTCACCACCTGACCAGTGTCAAGAATTGGTGACTGCCATGCTTTGAAAACAGTCTGTCTTCATGTGCAGCAAATCTGGAGTCCCTGATTTTTATAATTCTGACAAGCTTGACTTCAAAAAGGATGTAAGGCCTTGGCGGACTACAAATTGAAGTATCAGCAGGAACTGACTTTGTGATGAACAAGATCCACAGAAAGAACAATTTTCTCATGAAACCTTATGCAAACACATAAAATTAAGCAATTAAAACATGACACTATTTTTAACTAATATGCTGCACATTGTATCATAAAGGATCTATACCGCTTGGAAAATTAACATCAATTAATATAAATGCTGTGTACATGCCTTTGCAAACTAGAAATGGTCCTTTGACATCTGATCACTACATCAGCAGTTTCTGTAAAACACTCCACTACTTCCTCAGACACCTTTATGCTATCTAGATATCTACACGGCTTCAAAAACTACTGTATATGATCAAAGAAAAAAAAAAAGTCAAACAATCTTTGCACTTGTCAAGCAAAAAGACTGCTTCTACCCAAGTGAATGAATCCTTGAGCCACAGCTGCCTAGATTGAGTGCTTTGAGGAAGCACCACTTTAAGCTTTCCCTGCCATTGACCAATCTGGGCCCCTTCTCAGCTGCTGGTAGACACTTTGAAACTTTGGCATACCCCACTATCACACTTTTCATGTTCCCATGGGTGGTCTTCAGAGTCATTCAGAATGGCAGAGCTGATGCAAAATACAAAAAGCCACAGTGCTGGAGAGCTTTGACAGACTCACACCAGTTATCACCAACTGCATGCACTATGAGCTTAAAGACTTTAGAGAACTGCTTTCTATTCAGCTGATGACAATAATCAAAGCACTGAGAATAAGGCTGTTCTCTTGCCCTGTTATTACTTACCTTGACTGATAGGCAGCACTTCATAATCTTCCAGCTCAGTATATCAAGCCTTCATACACCACCACCCCACAGTGTAGATGTTTAACTGTTTTCACTGTGATCTAGCAGTACTAGTAGACACAAAATTGTATTTATTAATCTCAGTCTTGGAAAAAGTTAGTGGCTACTACAGTAAGTGCAGTATGCAAGCTGACACTTCTCATCACCTGAGACTCCATCATGGTCCCACTGAAAAGGGGAAGAAACCTGCAAGTTACTCCACAAGAAAACCTCCGTTTTCACAGTTTCACGAGAAAATATTTTACAAAAAACAAAGGGGGTGGGGAAGGAGAAGTTGTCCGTTTCGGTTTGAAACTCCCATCTGAAAGCGGAAGCCTACGGTACCAAGTGCGGGGCTCCCGCTGCCGGCCGGGACTGACGGGCGCTGCCACCGCACAGCCCCCTGCTCTTGCCCTCACTCCTCGGTTATGTAACGTNAGGAGGGACGATGAGGAAAAGAAGCAAGAGAAACGTCGTCGTTCCCCCGCTCCAGGGTACCGCTCGCTCTCCCGCCTCCCTTCCCTGAACGCAACAACAACAAAAACAGCGTGCGGAGAGTGGCGGCGGTGGGGACCCTACCCCCCCCCCCCCCCC
>VZRI01004713.1:175039-190817 GCA_013397515.1 Upupa epops
TCCTCCCCTCCTCTCCCCGCGAAGGAAAAAACCCTGCAAAATAATAAAAAATACAGGAGTAAATCACAACACACCCGCCGTGTCCTCCTGGGCTGCGGCACTCCGGGGGCTGCATGCAGCGGGGGTAGCCGAGGTGACAGAAGGCCAGGACCCCTCGTCCCTGCCGCCCACCGATGAGGTGCGGCACGAGGCGGGGATGGAGCCGGGAGAAACCTCAGGAACACGCGTGAATCCCTCCGTCCGCCGCCCAGACAGGAGCTCCCGAACTCCCCTCGCTTTGCGGTTCGTTCTCTCGCGTCTCCCTGCGCCCGGGAAGCGGCCGCGGCGGCGGCCTCAGTGCCCCTGCGGGAGGTGCAATCTCGGTCCCCGTACAGGAGGTGCGGCCCCGGCACCGCCCGGCAGCCGCTCCCTGCCGCCCGCCCGCCCCTCGCAGCCGCAACCAGGAAGCGGCGACGAGCAAAGGCAGCAGCAGTGCTGGTTACTCGTCCTGTGACTTATTCTCTTGAGGGAAAAACCTCCCCGTGGGATTTTAGGCTGTTGTGGACCAGTTTCCCGTGAGGCAGCAACGTGCCCTTTGGCCAAACGGTGTCTGGGGTACGTGAAGAAAAGTTTGGACAGCAGGTTGATGGAGATTCTCGTTCCCCTCTGTCTTGCCCTACTGAGGCCACATCTGGAGCACTGTCACCAGTTCTGGGTTTACAGCTCAAGAGAGGCAAGGAACTTGTGGAAAGAGTCCAACGAAAGGCTTTGGAGATGGTGAGAGGACTGGAGCATCTCTTTGACCAGGAAAGGCTGAAAGACCTGAGGTCATTCAGCCTGGAGATGACCAAGAGGGAATCTTAGAGATGCTTATCAGTAACTAAAGGGTGGCTGTAAAAAGAACAGGAACAGTCTCTTCTCAGTGCTGGCCAGCAACATGACAAAGGGGCAGTGGCATAAACTGGAACCTAGGGAGTTCCATCTGAACACAAGGAAAGACTTCTTTATGTGAGCTTGACAAATCACAGTAACAGTCTGACCGGAGTTGTTGTGGAGTCTTCTCCTCTCCTTCCAGACATGATCCTGTGCAGTCTGCTCCCGAAGAACCTGCTCTGACAGGGGGGCCTGGCCTAGATAATCTCCCAAACTCCACCATTCTGATTCTGTGGTGTGCCCATGACAGCTGCTTAACTGCCTCTCTGAATCCTAGGACATATTTCACTGTTTTGATGGCATCATGCTAGTATGAGGCACAAACAGCAGGTGAATAAATCATTACAAAGACAGTAGAACCCCAGTCTTGCATACTGCTGTATCACATGTAGCTTTGAGCTAAAATAATTATCCTGCAGGCAGTGGGTCATATGCAAATTACGCATTTTATTAAATATATATAAAACTGCCTGTGTGTGAATTGCTGGCAAGCTTTGACAGCTAGAAATACAGACATTCTTATTTGTCCCTTGTAATTCTAATTATAATGAGTGCCAACTCTTGTGAAGAGCACAAATGTGTATGTCAGTACCAATATGTCCAGGTCTGCAAAGCCAATGTTGTTCCTTCTTCTTGTTGTGTGGAGAAAAGGACGATATAATTCTCTTTTTAAAATATTCCCCACACACTGTTTCACTCCTGCTTTCTGGGCCACTGTAAAGAGCTCAGCCTTTATTGATGAGATTATGAAAACAAGGGACACAGGAAAATGAATCTTGAGTTGTTTTTTTTTAATTAACCGTCCAGTAAAAATTGCTGGAGTCAAGTGTAAATGTTCCTTTATGCAAATCAGAGAAAGAGACTGGAAGAAAAAAAGAATTTGCACAATATTTCATATGTATTTTTGTGCTGAAATTGGTCATTTATTATTCATAATGAGAAACAATTGACCTGGCTGGCCAATAGGTTGGACTTATTAGGGAAACTATCATTTGGGTGTGAAAGCCTCATCATTGGTAAACAGAACAATGCCATATAAACTCAAAGAATTATTTAATTAAAATTCACAGGATACTATTGAAATAAGATAAAATAACAGCTATTCACATTTAAGAACTGACAATGGCAAACATCTGTAATGAGGAACCATCATCGAGGCTGTGGTGATTGCTGAGGCAAGAGTAATAATATCAAGCCCTACATGCAGGGGAAACATAATTAGACACAATTATGAACTCATTTAGAATTTTTCATTGATGGACCTTCGGTGAACTCTAGATGATAAAACTTCCATTTATGCCTTAGAATCAAATCTTAATTAAAAAACTTACGAGATTGCTGTATTTCATAAAACCTTTTGTTATGTATGAGTCCTTGAAAATAACAATGCAATGCTTACCATGCTGTTTAAGCAGAATCTGAACAAATTCTAGATACTTCTTTCCCAAGAACACTGGTACAAGGTCATAATCTCAGAAAGTGCTTGTTTGATTAATATCAGCCTGTGTACATAGGCAAACAGATCGCCACTAGCTACAGGTGCTGAGATCTGACACAAACAGGGAGCTGTGGGTTAGCAACTTTTGAATCTTAAAATCAGACTTGGTTGCTGAGAATTTTCTATATGGCCATGGTGGCTAAACTTGAGATCTCTGCCAAATCTTTAGATTATCAGATCCCTTCTTCAGGGACCTTATACTTGTGAAAGGGCCAGGGAAAAAGATGCTGGTTTTGAAGCCTTTAAGCCTTGAGAAAAAAGCATTTTTATTTTCTAAATGAACCTAGAGAATCAATGAGGTGTTCTGCAGCCACAAGGGGACAGACCCTCTTTAGAAATCTTGTCAGAACATAAAATTTCATACTACCCATGGGTATTAAGGCATATGACCTCGTTTTAAGTGTGTGTTGGAAAGAAATCTTTCTCCTGGTGAATTATGATTCCCTGCTGGATGTAGACAGCAGTGAATGAATGACAATGTAATTGATATTGACAGTCCCTTCAAATAATGTGAAAATTTCTGAATAAGAAAGAAAAGTAATCATTTACAGAAATAATGGCATTTAAAGATTGAGTGATTTTACATTTTAGAGGAAAAATAAAACAACAATGATCAAACAAGATTTTCTTTCTTCAGAATCCACTTTTCCAAGAGACAAGCATTGTTTTAATGACACTACTAACATCCTGTTTACCGAAAAAGATTTAAAAGCTTAGTAACAGGTGGTGGTAGTACCACAGGACTGTGAAGGTGAGCATAGCTGACCTTCGTTTTCTCCATTTTGTAGTTTTCTGTCTCAGTCTAATCGTTGCCTCTGACAACGCAGTTCTCTGTAAAGCTGATCATCTCACAGGCTATTTCAAACAGATCTTGTGCACTGCTCTAGTGTTGGTAAAAACATCCTGTTATAAATGTTTTAACCTTTCTGTTCTAGCTAATAGAAAAGTTGGTTGAAACTATTTGATGTTTAAGTGCTGTTACGCACTTTACCATGCTTCTATTTTTCACTCGTACTTAAATCAGAAGGGAAGGCATGCTTGATCTGTGCAGTTAATTGACAAGTGAATGAACGGAAAAACAAGCCTGTGTTTACATACCTATTTGCTTATACAGATTAATTCTCACTAATTACATGCACACACACATATACATATGCGTACGTGTGATACAGGTGCATCCCTTTTTTCTTAAGCCATGATTGAGCATGGTGTGGTAAAGGCTTCTGTGAGTACACAGAAAGCTAAGTTGAAGAAGTGAAGAAATGCATGTATCTGGGACTCTCCCCAGTTTGAGCGTCAGTTCTTCTCATTTTCCCCTCTGTGTATTGCTCTTGGCTCTTACACTGCGTGTTCTTTAGGACTGGCACATCTCTTTGCGATGAGTAGCAAAACACTTCCTCTGTTCCTCTAACTGCTATTCCACTCAACTTAGAGACAAGTACTATGTGTGGGGCCATCCAGTTGGAAGCCCTGTTACTTTACCTTATGATAAAAAAAGGAAAAATGCTTTTGCTCAGTTCAGGAAAGATTTATGACTCCTGAAGTGAAAGATTACTAAAAGGGTAATTGGAAAAAAACAGGTTTAGAACATAAAAATGGATTTAGTATACTTAGCAATAAGAATGAGTGCCTGGCACACACCATGAAATCACTTATTTGTTATTCTTTACATCATGATAAGATTCTGACATTCAAACGTACAAATTCACTTTTATAAGGCGAGTAAAAGGTGTATTCTAATATGTGATATAAAACAATGACAATATAATTTTGTTTGTTGCAGTGCAATTCCTGACATGAAAATCTGTGGAGGCAAGGATTTGTATTACATGCAATTTGTGATCACGTAGCTCTTGAATTCACTGCATTTTGAAACTAAATCAGAAAGCAGATGAATCTGATGTTTTACATGAGAATCTAATGTGTGCACAGAGCAGCTTATCACTAAGTAAAACATTCTTTAAATCTGACCATGATAGCCATCATTATATTTTCTCCTATTGCTAGAGAGACATGAAGCTATAGTCACTGTGTGGGCAGACATCCACAAAGCTGTGCTTTTATTGCTATTCAATACACTTCCAAAGAGAGGAAGTCAACCAGTCTCACACATAAAATATACTCCAGAATCCCTGAATACAGCTGCAGCAGTGTCAGCATAAAAAACCCAGCAAACATTTCTAATAATTGAAATGGGGCCTTCCCTCCTTGCAGTCTCCTCTCTTACAAAGACAATCACATCTTGCAGCTGGGCTTCAGCTCTGTAGGATAGGAAATCACATCACTTTTCGGCTTTGCTATTGCACAGTCTGTAGGGATTAGAAAACAACAAGCAGTTTTCAGTATAAGTCTATGCATTATGGGGCATGTACTTGCTTGTACTACCTCATATTTCTCCCCACTGGGAAATAATTTTCTCTTTCATACATAGCAATGAGCTAACCACTCTTATCTTTTCTTTCAGTCGGAGCAGATGAAATTGCTAGCACAAGGTAAATAAGAAGGAATGTTATCAACTATGCTTGCAATGCTTGTTAACAAAGTGCACATTACTTTGTTCTGCTACCAGCTTGTCAATGTGTAACAGTCCCTCCACCAGTTTCCACATTTGCAGAGTGTTTAAGTTAGCAAATTGAAGGTGAACAACAGAAGGAAATTGTTTGCAACTGTAAAGTGTGTTTCAGGAATGAGGACAGAGTATTCTTGCAGGGTGTTCCATCATCACAATGAAACAGTTACAGAAAGAATGGATGTCAGTAGAAAAAGAGATGGTGGATGGGAAGATAACTCAAATCTCAATTAGAAAAGGCTTCAGGTTTATACAGCTAATAAATTTAACCATAATAAAAGAACACTATTTGGGACTATGAAGAAGACTGTGAAAATAAGAATGATCACAGAATCACAGAATTATTGAGGCTGGAAAAGACCTCTGAGATCATTAAGTCCAAGTTATGTCCTAACATCACCACATCATCTAGACCATGGCACCAAGTGCCACTACCAGTCTTTTCTTAAATTTCTCCAGGGGTGGGGACTCCACCACTGTCCTGGGCAGTCTATTCCAATGTCACCCTTTGCATGAGGAAATGCTTCCTAATATCCAACCTAAATCCCCCTGATCCAGCTTCAGGCCATGCCCTCTCATCATATCACTAGTTGCCTGGGAGAAGAGCCTGACCCCCACCTGTCTACAACTTCCCTTCAGATAGTTACACGGAGTGATAAGGTCCCCCATGAGCCTCCTCTTCTCCAGGATAAAGACCTCCAGCTCCCTCATCAGACTTTTCCTCCAGTCCCTTCACCATCCTCATTGCCCCCTATGAACCCCGCTCCAGCATCTCAATCTCTGTCTTGAAGTGAGAGGCCCAGAACTGCACACAGTACTCGAGGTGAGGACTCACCAGTGCCAAGTACAGGGGGAGAATTACATCCTCAGTCCTGCTGGCTACACTATTCTTAATACAAGCCAGGCTGCCATTGGATGCCATTGTCCTCTTGTGCCACCTGAGCACCTTGCTGGCTCATATTTAGCCAGTTGTTGACCAGTACTCCCAGGTCCCTCTCCACCAGGCCACTCTCCAGCCACTCATGCCCCAGTCTGTATGGGCTCTGTTGGAGGTTTTTGTGGTTATTGCAGAAGTCTGAATCTATTAAAACAGATCATTCAGTAATCACTGTAAATACAGTTCTGATCTTGTTTTCATGAACAGTGATAGATTGAATACCATTGTCTTCACTTCCCTTTTATTAGTTCTGAATTTTTATTGCTCACCAGCCTTCAGGAGACCTTCTTTACAGTCACAGTGTAACAACTCAACTTTGAAAAGCCGCAGCCTCCAACACTCAGGCAATAAAAGATTATCTTGGAAGTTACGGAGGGTCTTGAATAGATTAATTGTTGTCTTACCTTCACAGCCAGTACTAGAAGCTTTACCTCTGATCAGTCCTGTGTTTGACTATGCCAAGCTCTCCATTTCTCAGCCAAAACAAATATAAGGTAAGGTAGGACAGTGTTACTGGATATTAATTTTAACCTGCATGGTAGACCTACACTGTAAGCATGAAACACTCATGGATTTTTAGACCAACATTGCAAAACCTACGTTTGTTTGTTTGTTTGCCTCAGACACTTCTGCCTGCAGCAATCCACAGGTACAACCAATGGTCTCTCTTGAAGTTGCTTCTTGATGCCTCTGTAGTTGTCAGACTCTGACATCTGTACTGCTGATGGCACACATGCCATAAGCATCACACACTTGATCTTTTTGGGAGTCCAAAATATCCCAAAGGACTAATCTAGAAGCAGAATGGTGCTCACTCAGTTAAGGAATGCAACCACAGTGCCAGACCACAACAGATGTTACTTAACAGCTGTGGATGTTTTCTGGAGGCAATATAAAGCAACCCAAAAAGATGGCAAAGTTTTTCTAAAGATCAAATACTGGAAAGAAGTCTTCTGGTTAAATTTCTTTTTCAAGTCTGGGGTAGGCATTTGGTATTGCTAACCAAAAGAGCCATTTTGCTTCTTTCTGCCATTTTTTCCTGAACAGAACTGACATGTGAAAATTCGTTTTCTTTAAAGTCATCATTAAAATGAGGTGAAGTCTAAGCATTGTGGGAAAAACTGGTTATGCTCTCCCTGCTCCACTGCTACCTGTAGCTAAATCAAGCATGTGTGTACATGTAATGACTGCCTCTAAGCAGAGAGGTGACAGCAAAGTTGAAGGGGCTATCTTATCTGTGTAAATAATGCATAAATGACTATGTACTAACTTTGGGTAGTAGGGTGAAACATCTGGTGTTCGATGTTTGAGAAGAATGCCCTTTTGCTGAGATGAAGAAAATGCGAAGTATACCCCGTTGTTGTACAGCTTACACAGCTGTGAAAGACGGAAATCTGGTGTATCACCAAGAGAAATGATGTAAACTGGAAACTTGATGTTTCAAGGGGAAAAGTACTTAAAATGGAAAACAGAAAAAAAATGCTTCTTACTTGTCTTCACAAAGCTGAATTTCCAAGAAGAAACAAAGCAAATAGAAACCAAACACACCAAGATGTTCTCGTTAAAAATTTTAAACTTACTGTGAGTACCTCCATTGGGAAAGAGACAAATTCAATGAATCAATGAGTTTAGAATTAAGGTGAGTACATGCAAAAATTGTAGTATATTTGAATAATTTCATAACGCAGTCAAATCTTAAAGTATCAGCCCAGAGCGTTCAGTTCTGTGTGCACATTCAGAAAAGTCTTTACAAATTAATAAAATGTGAAGGCCAACATTTTTAGGTTAAGTTGGAATTCTATAGTGGTAAATGTACATTACTGGGGAAATGAATCCCAATTGAACAGCTGACAGCAGCTGAAACTATCCCAGTAAAAAATGCTATCACAGAAAGATTTTGTAGACAAGGCTTTTATAAGGTTCAGCCTTAGTCCAAGGAAGTATTTGTCTGAAAATAGCTCAGTTTGTCATCCTTATTATGCTAACACCACATATCTTGTCTTCAGATTATCTCACATAATGTTTCCTCCATATGTCTTATACCACTGCACATATTCCATTAGGCTGGTACAAGAGTGATTGTAGGCCATGGCTAGGCTTTTCTTCCACAAGAAAAATTCAGAAAGTCCTTAGAAGTTAACAAATGCAAAAACAATTTTCTCAATACATTTTAAACTACGTTCAAATTAATAAACTACTTTTTAAAGAAACTCTATTAAGAAACTGCTACAATAATTCCAAAAGAGGCATTTTAAGATGATAAGCAAAACAAATTATTCACTAAACTTGGAAATCAACATGATTTACTGTTCTATTTTCTTCCAATACAAGTTTTGTGAAAGTGTTATTGTTTATTAGCGTGTACTGGAGCCACCAGCTGTCCCAGAAGAGAAGATAGTTGTATGTTTTTTGTTAGTAGTATGGCTGGTGCATAATTTTTACATCAAGTGTCAGCATCTCACAGCATGAGGAAATGATTTCTTCAGAAAGGATGTATTACAGAGTGAAGACTATTAAAATGTTCTACTGTAGAAAGACTATTAAAGGAAAACATGATTTTGATGACAGTAATGATCCATTAGTCCAAGATGAATCAGGTACATACTTAATGCCACAAGTCCTTTAAACCAAACACCTCTTTAAATTACAGAGGTTGGTTTTATGGGGAACACCCACAACATCCCCATTACCAAAAATCTCGCGCAATTCAAATTCATGGAGAGTTGAATTTCACTAAAACAGTAGGGTTAAGTTAATGGTTGCCTCACTGATCTCAAAGGTCTTTTCCAGCCTAAATTATTCTCATATTCTGTGAAGGTAGGCAGCATGTGGTATGAAGTGGAAAGCTCTGATGCCAGGCATGTGTTTCTGGAGTGCATAACCTGCTAAACCAGTAATTTATCATTACTGTGATAAATCTTCAGAGAATAAGGAATAGGCAACATTGCGAGATTATCTGTGGCCTGAATTGTCCATGTAAACACGTGTGGAGCTCTCCCTTTTTTATGCTCCTTCCAGCTACTTTAACATCTTCAATTGCAATGGTGTGTGCACTGGGATTTAAAAATAGGAAAAAATTCACCCACCCTATCACCAAATGAAAACAGCCACCCCCAGCATGACTGTGGTTCAGCTCTTGTTGTCCTCAGACAACTGTCAGGCAAGCTGACCACCAGTGTTTGTAACCGATAGTATTGGCCTCACACTCCTACCCATCTGTCTGTGTCCATCTGCTCTCTTACTTGAATTCTTTGTAATAGTCCCCTTTTAACTTTCATATGGGAAACAGCATTTAGCACAGAAAGGCCTTGGGTGCACTGTGACATTAATAAACATCATTACAGCTAGTACATATTTATTATAGTATGGTTTGGTTTTTTTCCTTTAGACTATTTCAGTTTCTCATTGTAGTGACTGTAATTCCTGAAGATCTTTCCAGTACCCTGTACTACCTGTATTTTTAATGAAAATGCCTACCTTCTGCTGGTTTGAAACTAAGGGCTCCAATACAATCTCATTTGCAACCAGATGAGGAAAGAAATACCAGTTTTTACAATGAGCAAATATATTAAGTTCATGGCTATTAATCAGATCCTTTTCCCCCATTAAATAGGATAGAAATGACTTAAATCTCTGCAAATCTTAGGCATGTCTTTAAAAACTGGCAATACACATAAGAAGTATTTCTAGAATAAGTTGGCACTCTTCAAAAATTAAAGGATCCCTTTTGGGATCTATTCTATTGCTGATTCTGAAGGCTGAACAAACTGAGCAGAATCTCTCCAGCCTCACTGGAAATCTTGCATTTTGCTCTGCTTGTGATGAGTGCTGGGGGTGGCACCAAAGAGTGCTTTTTCAACGGAAAACATTTCTGAGTGGGGTAAAAAAAGTGCTTTAGATGGGTGTTCTGCTTGCAAAGAACAGCTTGCGGAATGTCAGCGTGCACTGAGATTCACTGGAGCTGTCTGTTCAAAGCCATATGTGACTATGATCTTGAACTCTAAATCTGGGCCAATGCAATCAGTCCCCTTCCCTTAAATTAATCAGCAGACCTACGTCAATTTTCATGTCAGTTTGAACAGTCTGTAAACTCTTCAGTGAGAGCAATTGAATTTTCTGTTGCGTGTGGCAACGAGCCTGCTGTCAGAGATTTAATTCAGAATGAAAACAGTCATAAAAAAAGGTGGAAACCATTTTATTGAGTAAAGAAAATAGTGTTTTAATGATAACCTTTGTCATAAGGCCAATATTCAAGTGAAATATTAAGTTAAAATATATCAAGCATCAACTAAGTTTATGGATATTTTACTTATCTCTCACTCAGCATTATTAATGAAGTCATCTTTCTTCAGTAGTACAATGATACCAATTTCCCTTTCCTCATTATTTCCCCTGCAAAGTACTAACTTCAGAAAAAAATTATTTCTATGTTGCCAGTTTCTCTCTGTGTGTATCGATATCTTAAATATTGGATCACAAAGTAAATAATTCTGTTTTATCCAGTAATACTGAAAATCAGTGACACAGTGCACTGGCATTACATGCCTGTACTTGGCAAAAAAATCTCACTTTAGGATTAGGTCTTGCAACTTCTTAATGTGCTATGAGCCCTTTGGGGTTTTTTACAAGCGTTCTCATTAAAAACCAATGACATTAGTTGCAAAATTATTTGTTATATGAGGTGTCAGGAGAAGTGAATTTGCCTTTTGTACAGAAGTCTTTCACACACATATATACTGCTCAAGAGAGGTGCTGCCCTGACAGGACTAGAAAAGTGGTGTCTGTATGCATGATTAGAAAAGTATTGAATAAAGATGCACTGCCACCTGCCTTTTTCCACAGAAACTGTCACCATCGTCCCACTTCAAGGCTATCTGTGAATTAAGTCCCACCTTGCATGGCCCAGTTCAATGTGAAGCTTCTGCCACAGACTGATAATTAACTTTTCAGTTGTTGTAACAGGCCTCGTATTGAACTATCTGACAAGAGTTAAAAATAGCAGATGTTACCCTTTTCTGGGACAAGAGACAGATTTTCTTTTCATTTTTTATATCGTAGGATTTGGTTTTTCATTTGAGAAAAAAAATGTAATTTACTTTTTACTCTTGAAAAAATCAGTCTCCTTGAGGGAAAACTCCAGCTACTTTTCCATTTACTCTATCATGAAATGAATAGAAGAATATGGTCACTAGGAAATGAATGCAGATTGTATGGAAAAGGGTGATGTGATAGTCATGATGCTTCAAACAGAGTTCATGCAGTTATTAGCACCTGATACGCCCAGTAGCTACATTGATGCAGATGATCAGATTTATCTATTGTGAGACCATTGTCCTCCATCCATGAAATTGCAAATTTGGCTCTGTACAGAGCAAGATGAAGAGTTGATAATAGAATGGTGTAAACACTGCCAATTCTTGTGAGTGCATTCAATCAAGTTAAACTAAACATTTGCCTGTCCATATTTATTCTGAGTTGCCATAAAGAAAAAAGTAGTTATTGGTTAATGCTTCTTGTCATACATGTTTGGGACAAATATCTCGCAGACTCAAGAAGGCTGCAATGAAACATTCATACAGTTATTCATTATATGTTAGATGAGAGACCTTTTCAGGATAGTAAAATAGTGAAGAAGGCTCTTCAAGGCTTGTCAGAACCCTGACACAGAGGCAATTAACAAAACCAGGCATTGACCAAATCTCCATGTTCATTACAGCCACTTGCACTGTCAGGAGCTTAATTATTCTCAGAATTATACTTCAGGTAGAGGATTTGTGCTCCCAAAAAAGCAGACAGAATCTTCTGGAACTCCCTAACCCTTTCAGAGCTGAAACAAACATGGGAACACTTCTAAATCTGAAATACAAGGTTCCATCCAGAGTGGTTTTGAAAGTAATCCATCAGTGCGGTCTTCAAAATGCAAAGTTTTCCAAAGTTTTCAATACTTTAGCTTGTTCTGAAGTCATTGCAGTATTATAATTTTTAAAAGCACAGGTTAATCTTAGAGCTCTCCCAATATATTAATGTTTTGAGGATAAGATATAACTGCCTTTTTTCCTAAACTTAAGCCTTTAGTACATACAAGTTTATGCATTGTAGTAGGAAGTTGGAGATCAATCACCAAAATTCAATGTCAGTTCAGGCAGGACTCAGACAATAACGAGATGTAGGAAATCGGTGTCAGTATCGTGATTATGGTTTTAATGTACAGATTAATATAGAATACAAAGTGCTGTAAAAGCTACATTCCACAAAGAAACACAGCAAGGAGTAATTAAAGAGAGGAGGAGAGAACTTTAGCCATTGTCTGCTAGCTACTTATATATATATATATACTCAGCTGGCAAGCCCCTGGCTCACAAGGCAATGTGTATATATTGAAGGACAGAAACAATCCTGGTTTTCATTATGAGAAATGGTCTGATCATATTCTGTGTAAGCATGGATTAACAGGAGTTTTAGAGCAAATGAGTAGGTCTTTCTCAAAGTCCTTGAAGGACAGAACCTGAAGAGACCTAAAAGTAGGATGGGGAGCAAGTGGAGATGTAAGCATACCTGAAGATGCACTGTGCAATTGTTTCACTTTTGTAAACTAAAAGATGTATTGGGCAAGATTTCAGGGGTGGAGGCTACTGAACTGTGGCAATCAGACAGGAGGGAAGATTCCAAAGCCCAAATGATAACTTATCAAAACAGACTTAGTACTGCATGAATAAGGAAGAAACATTTTTCTCACATAGCCTTGCTTTGAGTCCACTAGGCAAGCTTTTCTTTCACTTCTGCATATATATCTTTGTTGGTAATGTAACTGTGTTGACTTAGGATGTTGTGAATAAATGCTTGTATTTGCATTCTCCCATAGCTGAGCTTGAGTGGGATTTAACGTTAACTGGAAGAGCATGATATTGCTCACCTAAAAAATACCTCTACACTGGCTAAACCCCTGCCTCCTTAGTACATATTCCTAAACTCAGAGTTACAGAACAGGCTACACTCCTTGGGTGCAGAATTTACACCACAGACATCAGGAAAGTGTCATGGTTATGTGTGAGGTTTGCAGGAACAATGTCATTACCATCAGTGGTTTCCACTGCATTGCAGGCTGAAAGATTCTTCTAAAAAACAGAACAAAGACACATGCTCCACAAGCTGCTGAGTAACTTTGGAGTGAAAACTGTATAGACAATAACACACGCACATTTCATGAATCACTAAGCCTATAATACCATCTTCCAGTGAAGCAGGCTCTTTCCAAAATCTCTACAATGCTTTGTGCTTGCTTGCCCCAGGGCTTTCCTCCTTTTTGAGCTGTGGAATGATATGAATTCATTCCAAAGGTTTTTGTAAAGGGAAGAGAGACAATGTTTCACTTAAAACCAAAACGAGAAAATCGCTGAATTTAGCTGACGTTTAGACTTGGTACTTATCTGTTACTGGAGTCCACAATCTGGAATTGCTCTTCCATCCTCTTACTCTGCCCTTGCATCTGTAACTCTTTGAAACTGTAGGCTTCAGTGTAACTCCATTATGCTCAGAAACAACAAAAAAACCCAACCAAACAAAAAAAGCTTTTTCTTTAACACCTCCGTGTTCCATAATAATTTATTACACCAAACTAATAATTATTTAAATTGATATTTTGCCTCCAGGCATACATTGATTATACTTTAAATTAATGTTATTAAAACATTGCTTGTAAGATCCTGTTATAACAGCAGAGTCAAAAAACCCAGTCAAGGACATTATGCTCAAGAAAAACTAGCCTAGGTTGAAAAACCAAATGAAACGACAAATGGAGGCAAAGACAGATGAAATTTCTTAGTGAAATTGGCAAAGCTTATCTGTGACAGTATCTGCTGAACTCCAGGATCTTACTCAAACATAACTGCCAGACCTAACAGTTTATCAAGCTTTGAAAAGGTTTGGTGACATATCTGGAATCCACTGTTAATCTCATTCAAATTTCACAAATCAAAGCCCTGCACAAAAGCTGTCTGAGGAGATATTCAACCCATGAAACAATTCATGTTCATCTGTTCTATTTGTTTTACCTAACTGTTTCTCATTTACTCACTAGTTCCCGTCCACCCAGTGATATCTAACCCAAGAGTTTGAAAAAAAATTGATATGCTGTACAGAAATGAGCTCACAGACAGCATCATCTGTGAATCAGATGACTCTCTATAAGCAAATTGTCCTTGAGGGATGTGGTCAGTGCTGAAGAGAAATCATCATGTGCTACATAATCACTAAGTGTTGGTTGATGCCTCAAACTGGCAGGACACTGTGGCACACTGGCTAAAGGGTAGTAAAAAACTCAAGCTGTGGGAAGGGAACATGCATCACTCTTTATAAATATAGAAAAATTAACCAAGACAAATGCTAGATTTCTCATATATCATCTGAAGCTACAAAGAAACTTCCCATTCCAAGGTAGAAATCCCTATGCAGTGTTGATGTCACGCATGTCTCTGATTACTTTATTACTTTATGTTGATAGAGCAGGTAATGAAATCAGACAAGGTTTCAAAAAAATTGCTCCTCTGCTTTATTTTGAATATTATGCAATGGGGACAGAGCAAAGATGCTTTTCACCCAAAAGCAGTCAGAACCTAGTGTCTTAGTATCTATGAAGGTGGAGTGCAAGGCATAGAGCTGCCATCAATAGTAGATAACACACTGGACTATACAATTAAAGTGGAAAATGCAACATACTGCATTCCTGCATGCTCATTACAGGAAGAGCTCTAGTCTCCTAATGGAGAGCAGTTATTGAGAAATGTGATGGAATTTCTTTATTAACTTGCAGTGCTGCTGACAGAAGAGTGGGGGAAAAGGTAAAGAACTAGATGACAGACAGGCTCTATTTCAGGTTTAAACACTCCAATACTGTATAGTCTCTACTGTCCGGCACATGACACTTGGTTTTAATCTTCAAGGCAGATCAAGAGGTAAAAATGTACTGTTGGGAAGTGTTAATTAGGTGGACACACATAATCCTAATTGTTTTAATTTTTCTTTCTGTAGTTGACACACTGCTGTGACATTGCATGCAATGGGAACAGGTATGGCTGGGTACCAAAGCTGTAGACAAACCTTCTGGAGAAGAATTAGGAATAAATCAGCAATTTCAATGCTTTAACTTTAGAAAACTTTTTCAATATGTTGTTTTGAAGGATGTGATGACTACACTAAAAGTTACAATCTGAAGGATTGCTCTTAGTTGTGTGGTAACGAGTTCAGCCTTCTCCACTCTCAGGAGACTAACAGTGAAATATTGGACAGCCAAAATGCTGCCTCATTAATCAAACAAAGATCAATATAACATGCACATATATTGGAGCATGGAAGAAACTGAGTGCCTACCCTGTCTCAATCGTTTACACTCTGTGCTGTTGCCTATAACACAGTGTGATTACACAGCACACAAGCAAGCACAGATAACCATAAATAAGACTGCCTGTGCCAGCAGAATTGTCACATACTGAACAAATCTCTTCTTCCTCTGGAAGTTCACCCATGATTTAATATGACCCTTTCATCCCAATAGGTTTTTCTGCAACACTGAAATAATAGGACTCCAGGTTCCACCCTTCTGTCAGTGCACTGAAAGTGCTGCCTGGTAGCATATGTGCCCATCTATTCATCTGTTGGTGAACATCCACAGTAATGCAAATAGTTTCTTGGTCTTGTTTACACCCACAGTGTTTTCCTCTTGGTGTAGAAGCAGCTGAAACAATAAATTGGTTTGTAACAGCAGTGTCGAAGTTGGTGGGTGAGTACCAGTGGGACAGAGCTCTGGTTTTAATGAAAAGCAGGGGGCCTCTCTCTGTCCTAGAGTGAAATCAGGGCTCTCAGCTCA
>VZRI01004714.1:0-17482 GCA_013397515.1 Upupa epops
TCCAGTCCTTAATGATTCTATGTTCTGAAATTTCCTGTGGACTTGGAACAAAGAATCGATCATCTTACACTTAATCCTTTCCACATTTTCTCTTTCTGATCTTGTTTTGTCCTGCTAAACTGTCAACAAGAAATTAAAGGAAATCCAAGTGGGTGGAAAAGAAAGATGTTGGTCTTGGGAGTTATTGCTCAAAAAGAAATGTTGATGTCTTTGCCAATGTTAGATGCCCCTCAAACCTCTTCCACTGCTCTTGAAAACCAGGGTTTTTTTTTTGATTCTAGTAGGAAAACTGTTGATGCATGGCTGTAATGCCTCAAGAAGTTTTCCCTGGTTTGATGTGGAAGAGGACACCTCTTGGAAACATCTCACTACATATATGACAGGGCAGGATACATTTTGGATCCAGCCTAACAAGAGTCTGCCGAGTGAAGTATTTAAAATTCAACTGAAGTCCTTTGAGTAAAGGAAAGACTAGACTTTTAAGTCCTGGGCCTTGTTATTTATCCTTGTTTGATGCACTGAGCTTTGTGATGAGGCATTGCAGTATTATTCAGCCAGCAGTAATACGTAAGCAGTCGTGTCCAAGGTTACGACATTACCTTATCTATTACCAAATCCAAAATGGATTGGTTTTGAGTCTTCAAATTGCTTGAGTGTCGCTTGATTGCAAACTAGAGACTATTAGGTAGTGTAATTAGCATTTTGCAATTGTATTTCTAGAGGTATAATTGGTGTAGGAAAAAAATGACTTGAAATATTTTATGACTAGAAATGTTTGAATGCCCAGTACCTGAAGGGGGGCTACAGGAAAGCTGGGGAGGGGCTGTTCCCAAGGGCTTGGATTGGTAGGAGCAGGGGGAATGGTTTCCAGCTGGAAGAGGGGAGGGTTAGACTGCAAGTCAGGAGGAAGTTCTTCATGCTGAGGGTGCTGAGACACTGGAACAGGTTGCCCAGGGAGGTTGTGGCTGCCCCCAGCTCCCTGGAAGGGTTTAAGGGCAGATTGACTGGGGCCTTGAGCACCCTGGTCTAGTGGGGGTGTCCCTGTTCATGGCAGGGGTTTTGGAACTAGCTGATCTTTCAGCTCCCTTCCAACCTGAACCATTCTAGGAATCTATGACTGGGAAAAACAAAAAGGCGTAGGGAAAACCTCTGTAAAATGATATGAAGTAATGCCAGTTGCCAGTGAGATGCCTGTTCATTAATCATGACACTTTGTGCAGGTAGAAAAGAAAAGCTATTTTTATTTGAGAACTAATAACGACTGCTGCCTCAATGGAGACAGAGAACTGAAACGGGAGGACAAATGAAAGAGAAAAGGAGGAGGAGACGTTAATATCAGGTACAAGATAATGACAGACTCTTTCAGAAGAGAAACTATTTGTAGGTACAGTTTGAAGACAACTGTTAACCACCAGGAAGAAATAATCCCTGCTCACCAAGGGAAGAATACAAGACTTTTAAATAACGTTTGATCTTTGTCCAAGATTAATCACATAAACAACACTCAAAGGCAGCAACTCTGAGTGTTGACAGGTATGACTCTAGCTGGAGGCAGGAGTGTGTAACATTTGGGGTGATGCTGTCTGGAAATGGCCTTGCTCCTGCTTTGCACGCAGAGTTCTCTAGCTAATGTTTGACTTTGAGACAGATTGGTTTTGGGGAAAAAAGGGGTCGTTTTATTGATTGGGGATTTCCTGATAAAGCCCCTTTAAAGGTAATTTTATGAAAAGCAATCTTCCAACTTTCTCAACATTCACACGACAACAGTTGTATCTTTAACTTCAGCTTCAATCCTACTAGAGAGGCAGGCACAGAAGCCAGCTCTGTGGGTTCTGTTCCACCATTCCTGGCTGTTCTCTAATGGAGTGAAGCAGGACTGTACAGCCAGTTCATACCTTGGCCTGATGCTTGCATTAGTGGCAAGAGGTGGGCTGGGCAGAGGAGCAGATTACACGGACAATACAGGGGACAGAAGGCACTTCACCTTATTTCTTGAGACTCACAGGAAGAACTCTGAAAGAGAATTCCTCCTGGAGAAGCCTATTCCAGCGTAAACTTCCATGATGCCTCATGGAACTAAAGTAGGTTGAAGTCCACTTGCTCCTTCAGGAGTTGCTGCCCCTTTTCTTCTCAAGAGCTTTCATTAGGTCAGACATGAAATCCACTTGCTTGCCTCCACCCCCAGCTGGAGGGGATCCAGCTGACCCTGGCTCTCCATTCTGTCCTCTGTTTTCTAGCCTTTTTGGAGGAAGGGGCACAGGTTTCTTTGTCAGAGGTGGTGGCTTACTGGAGACAGGTAGAGGTGGAGGAGGTAAGGGCAGGTCTTCATTACTGCTGCTGGAGGTTGGTGGTGGTGGTGGAGGCACAAAATCTGGAGGAGGTTCACAGAACTCAGATGGCGGTGGTGGAGGAAAATCCATCTTCAGTGTAGCTGGTGGTGCTGGAAAGATGTCTGGATCCGTTAGATAGATGCCACTGTCTCGTTTGACTTTGGAGGGCAGAATTGGTGAAACAGAAGTAGCAGATGAGCGCCTTTCAGGTGGAGGAGGAGGCTGCAGCGAGTTCCTCTTAATCTGGTATAGCTGTGGCCTCAATCCTGGCTGCACTGTGCTGGGCACACTGACAGCATTTGGCTTTGCCTTTAGTAAGCAGAAGGAATAAAAAGACAAGACCCAGTCAGTGTGCATGTGTAAACCAAGGCGTCTGCCTAAGAACAGTGAAAGGATACGAAGATAGATGAGAGGAGTGAAATGAAGTAGAGCGTGTTTTGCCTGAAGCATGCAGATTGCATTTTGTTTTCTTTCTGGGGCTGCCCATGGAGCTTTGATAGTGGAAACCTCTATGTTGACAGCATTCGTAATGATTCTCTGAGGGCTGTCCTCAGAAAACCCAGTAAGTGCTTTTAAAACGTCAAAGAACTGCAGTAGGAAGATAGATAAAGACCCTTTCTTGATGATCCACCCTGCTGTTCGTTCCCTGAGAACACGAAGGCTTAAAAAATTAAGACTAGTGCTGTGATTTTTACATCCAGAAATGCTAAGCAAGGTTTGAGAACTGACAGTTTTGAATCACCAAATCCCATTCTGGCTGTGACTGTTGGATCTCTGGATAAAGCTAAAATAACGAAGTCGCCTATCTCTGCTTAACCTCATTAGACAAAACAGCAGCAAAAGAGAAGTGGAGAGAGTTGGGAATTTATATGTCTGGATTCACTGTCCCTGGCGTCTCCAGCATGGTGTGACAGGCACGTGCCCTCAGGATAGTGCACTGGTTCCCTCTGTGGCGGGGAGGAGGCACCTGGGGAAGCCATCTGTCATGATTCTAGGCGGCATACAGCAGGACCAAGATAATTCCTCTGGTGACCTGGCAAGGGCCACTGATCAAGCATGTGCACACGCCTCCTTTACTGTCACATCAATACTGTGGCAAACTGGTCCGTGAAGCCACTGAGTTCTAGCTGTGTTTGCAAGGTCAGGAGTGCTCAAACCCTCTGACCACTGTTCTGTTTTGCTGAAGGAGTGGCGAGTCAAAGCATCCATAGTACTAGTTAAGCAAAATCAAAAGTGAACTAGCAGTTCAAGCTGGAGATGCTCATTTTGACACCACAGTAGGTGACTTTTAAATTGTGTTTGCTAGTCCATCTTCTGAGGAGAGAGAGAACCCTTTTGGTGATACCAGAATATAGTTTGCTCTTCTTTTTTTTCCCAGTACCAGTTGACAGTTACACATAACCTTGATATCTGTCTGGCAGACCTGGGGAGAAGTCTGCTGTGCTGAAAACAACACTTTGAAACACATTCATTTCTAATTGTGCTAATTAATCAGGTCAGATGCAGCTAGCTAGCACTATTAACTCTAGCACAGTACACTCTTCAGCTTGATCCTTTGGTCCCAGGCTCATAGGAGCTGTGAAATAAAGGCAGCAACACACTTGCTTCTGCCTACAGAAAGTGCCCTACAGTCAGAAGTACTAATCCTGGCGTTATCTGAGGCTGACGTTCATGCCTTCTCTTCCTCACTCTCCTAGCCTACAAAGATGGAAGTAACCGAGACAGAGTAGGAGGGAGCCACTGACTTAGTTCTGAGAACAGTATCTACTCCAGAGGAAGTGAGGTTGGGAACAGAGAAACAGATATTTTTAAAAGAGGAACTCAGAGGCAGAAACACGAAGTGTAGGACATACAACACGAGGAATAGAATTGCACTGTGAGCTTTAAGCATGATAGAGGCATTGACTAATGAACTGCAAACAAATGCAGGTGATTTTTTTACTCTGAAGGATGTTTTCAGTCTTCATACTTGTACCCCCCTGTAAACCCAGCCAAAGACGGTGCAAAAAGAATTTGAATCTTAAATGGGGAATGCATTAGAGTCTAAGGAGAACATGCCATGCTCTCCCTTACTTCCTCATACGTTCTCCTTCCTTACATTCATCTTCAGCTCTGCACATTGCTCTCTCTCCTTTGTGTTACTGAGGCAACACCTGTTTTCAGGTAGAGACAAAGGAGTTCTGGTAGCAGACTGAGGGAGCTGGGTCTCTTGTGGGCATGTTCCTGTTCCTGCTATGTGGACTCACAGCTGTTTGTTCTGCAGAAGGGAAGTGGTGGGTGGTTGCTGCCTCACCTCCTGCTGCTGGCTCCTTGGTTTTGTGCAATGGGCACCCTATTTGCAGTGTGTAAAGCAAGAGGAGGAGCAGCAATGCACCAGTCACTTCTCCCAGAAGCCAAATCCTTATCACAAAAGTATACGGGCACTTGCAGGGGAGAGGACAGTGGGTAAAGAAAAACAGACTCAGACTGGTTCACAAGTGACATTTAACTAGTGTACTGCTAGTTAACTGCTGACCTGTACCTCTGGTGCATCCACTTTCTTCTGAGGCTCTGGGAAATCTACACTGGAACGACGAGCAGTGTGTGGAATCTGTCCGTTTGGCTGAACAGCACCTGTGACAGTGGCAAGGAGACAGAAGGAAGAGGGTTTTATATTTTTGCAGTATTAACCAGATCAGACAACAGCTAACTAAGATGACTGTAAAACCATCTGTACAAGGAAGTTGAAAGTACCTCCCTGATGAGGAAAGGCTGAGGGAGCTGGGTCTCTTGAACTTGGAGAAGAGGAGGCTGAGGGGGGATCTCCTGAATGTCTATAAATGTGTGAGGGGTGGGTGTCAGGAGGATGGAGCCAGGCTCTTCTCAAGGGCATCTAGTGACAGGACAAGGGGCACTGGGTGCCAGCTGGAACAGAGGAGGTTCCATCTAACTAAGAGCAGGAACTTCTTCCCAGGGAGGGTCCCAGAGCACTGGACCAGGCTGCCCAGGGGGGTTGTGGAGTCTCCTTCTCTGGAGATGTTCCAGACCCGCCTGGCTGTGTTCCTGTGCGACTTGGTCTGGGTGATCCTGCTGTGGCAGGGGGGCTGGACTGGATGATCTTTCGAGGGCCCTTCCCACCCCTAATGATTCTATGATCAATGATCTGTGTGCAGACACCACGAGGAAAATGCCTCTTTAAATGATGCTGATCCAAACCGGCCTTTGGTGCTTGTCTTTGTAATCTGCAAGTTCTATCTTAAAGTGAGAACTCTGCTGCTAGCTTATAGATCAGAGAGCTGCACTGCGCTGTCTAGAACAAGGTACTCTCTTGCTGAATCCATGCAATAGCTTTCTAAACAAAGTCTATGCACAACACTGATGACAGGAGGGTGCAAGCAATGGGATTTCAGCTGCTGTGACAGCATCAGTACCTGCTGTCACGGATCCTGCAGGGGCAGCTTGCTCCGTCTTCCCTTGATTTGTCCAACGAGTGTACAAGCCAGCTTTCTTCACTGCACATTTGTAGTTATCATACAGCGTCTTGCCATACTGCAAAGCAATATGTGTAGTGTTAAGGAAGAAGATGTGTGGTGTTAAGCTTGGAATAGGCCAAGTGTTCATTTTGCTCTTGGATAACCTTTACGGCCCCCTTCTTTCCCACCCAGTTTTGTTAGAAGTAGCTTTCTACAACCGCTGGTGCCTATTTCTGTACAGGGCCAGGTGGAAAGCATCTCTGTTAAGGGCCCAATGAAACACAAATTGCTGTGGTCACCATCCTACAGGTGTCTTTGTGACGTGCTACATTCATTTCAGTACCTGTAAGTATCTTAGAGCTCGGCTTTAAAACCAACTGTCCTCACTAAATGTCTCTTTCCAAGCTTTCCAAGTCTTATATTTTTAGACTGAAGAGTTCAGGCACCGAATCCTGAGTGAACAGTTGTGTCAGTAGAAAACACAAAGCAATTTGATGTTCACTCCATAGCTTTGCTGGTGGTCTGGGTGATGCTGCTGTGACAGGGGGATTGGACTAGATGATCTTTCAAGGTCCCTTCCTATCCCTGATGATCCTATGTCACCCTAGCACAAGCAGCCAAGCATACTGGGTTCTGTATGGAGCAATCTGCCTGTGTATTTTCTGCACAACCCAAAGTGCTCTGTGAATTTGGATCTGTTTGAGGAGGGTGAGGCTGACCATTGGGACAGAACTGTTTACAGATGTCACAGCTGGACCTGACCAGAGCTTGCGTCTTCAACCACAGCACACTGTTACTGTGCCAGATAACTGTGGAGTAACTTCTACCAGGGCTTGAGTTTCACAGATACAGAGTTCACCCTTCTTTTAATGAGAAAACCCAAACTGATAGCTAGGGTTCATGCACCGCCAGCAAATCCATCCTGGCCACCTCTCTCTTTCTATGGTAACGTTAATGTGACTGTTCCTCCTTGTCATAACATTCCCAGTTGAGATGATGGCAGTGACGTGAGGAGGGAAAGACTTTACAAAAAGCATATTAACTGAAGTTACTTTACGCCTCACCTTGGCAATTCTTATTCCTGTTACCCACTGGTGCAGGGTCGCTTGATCGTCGCAGCACAAGTACTTGATATACTGTGACTCCTTTTGAATCTGGGGGTGCTGAAAGGCATCATAAGACAAACACAGAGATCAAATCACTACACGAGAGCGAAGGCACTGCACAGTGACCTTGGTGAGAGCACTGCCTGTATGCATCAGGTTAATTTGAGGATCATCTGGGGAAAAAACCCTGGCAGCCACAACAGCAATGCAAAAGGACAGTGATTAGAGGCGATACATGAGTGCCACTGGCAGCGCTTGCTTGTCATAGGAGTTCAAGGGCTACAGGAATCTACTAGTGATCTAGCATTCAATGCAGTCTACGGGTGTCATTGCCCACAGTCTAATGCTCTGTGTATAAACGCTGGGAGAGAAGCCTTGTTCTTGTAGGATGCTCAGGCAGGGATGATGCAGCGGCTGGGCACATCCTAGCCCTAAATACCATGATCTACCTCAGACTCCTTGTACAAGTTATACTGTGAGTGAACCACGGGGTCTGTTGACAGAGCCACAGCCATTACCAGGTGCCATCTGTCTTGTCAGCATATTCCCGAGTGCTTTCTCTGTACCAGCCAGTTGTAAGATAACGTGTATACCCCGTAGAGAAGAAACTCGCTTAAATAGTGGCTGTAAGACATGCAGACTGAATGCAGAACCTAGTTAGTTTTCAGAGTCCGTTGCGTTTGTTTAAGCAGAAACTCTCAGCTGAGAGACATGTCCTTCTGACTTGGCCTTTCTTTGGACCTAGTTCTAGCTCTTTTCCTAACACCTTTTTATTCTGCTTAACTCTTGCTGTTGTTTGGCAACAGTTTTGTAGTCCTGCCATACGCTCTAGACAGAGGACCATTCAAGATGCAAGGCCATCAGAAGCCATCTGTTTTGTTTGTACCAGGTATCTCTACAGTTTTTAAACCTTTTTTGTTCTTGATCACAGTTCAGGATGTCTTCCCCACTGTTGCAGTAGAGTGTGGTGATGCAGCATTGCAACTCTAGCAGAGATCACTGAAATAGCTAGGCTGCCTCTTTGTCTGAGAGTGAACATCCTCTCTGACACTCTGGTTCCCCTGCCTTAGCAGATAGGGCTGAATTCCTCAGTAACTTGGATGCCTCTCTTGATCCAAAAGCAAAAGAACGAAGCTAAAGGAGAAAGTTTAATTATCCCTCATTTCTGTGTTCAGATCTACTGTTACTCTTACAAATTACAGATGCAGAGTTAGTGAACTGTTGTGGATGCCCGAAAGAGCTCTGAGGATTCAATCTTTGCAAGCCACTCTCTCTTCAGTCTGGATGGTTGAAAATCCAAAGCTATCAGCAAGGATCCTGGTTTTATGTGTTTGTTAAGCCCTCAAATCAGAGCAGTTCTGCACGACAGGAGGTCTGGGGGATTCCTTGTAGCGCAGAGCACTCTAAGCAGCCTGTCAGCCCGTAGCTGATACATGCAGCAGACGTCTTCTCACAGATACCTGCTGGTAGCTGGAGCATACCTGACGTGGAGGCCAAACCCTGGCCACAGCTGGGTGTTACAGGGGTTCAAAAGCAAGCCTGAATACAGAGGTCTTGCTTCTACAGCCACGTGTCCCTGCTTCCCCCTCAGCACTGCAGACACTCTTGCTGATCCAACTATTTATGAGGTCACAGTGTGATTAAGAAAAAAGGGAACCAGTCTGGGTTAAATATAACCCAGTTCAACGTGTTTGGTGTAGCTTGGCTTGCCTTACTTGTTTCTTAACCCAGCAATATACAGCGTGGCCTCACACACAGCATGGCCATGCCAGGCATCATGGCCTGGGGAAAGAGCAAGCAGCAAGTGATGGGACTGCACAAGCCAGAATTGCTGCCAAACCCTGTTTCATCAAATTACAGAGCGAGTGTCAAAACATCAGGAGGTGTGGTGAGAAAGAATCCTAAGGGATCAGAAGGGACCTGGAAAGATCATCCAGTCCAATCCCCCTGCCACAGCAGGATCATCTAGACCAAGTCGCACAGGAACAAGTCCAGGCAGGACTTGAACATCTCCAGAGAAGGAGACTCCACAACCCCCCTGGGCAGCCTGTGCCAGGGCTCTGGTACCCTCCCTGGGAAGAAGATCCTGCTGATATTGAGATAGAACCTCCTCTGGTCCAGCTGAGACCCATTGCCCCTTGTCCTGTCACCAGATGGCCTTGAGAAGAGCCTGGCTCCATCCTCCTCACATATTTATAGATAGTCATGAAGTCACCCCTCAGCTTCCTCTTCTCCCAGCTCAAGAGCCCCAGCTCCCTCAGCCTGTCCTCATCAAGGAGCTGTTCTACTTCCTTCGTACTTCCTAGAGCATCTTCGTTGCTCTACACTGGACACCCTCCCCCTTCCATGTGGCAAACTGTGTCCCATAGACCTGCCCGACGTTATCACCAAGAGAACCACAACAACCAGGAGGTGCAAACAGAGACAGCCCAACCCTGGGTAAATTCTAGTCCTCAAGCCCTTCTCACCAGTGACTCCCAGTCTTGCTCCAGTGTGTAAAGTCCTGCCAAACCCAGCAGATGGCAGCCAAAGCTTTAAAAATTGGGAAAAAGCTTGTTTTATTTTCTCTTCCTCACTCCTATTTCATGACCAGATGTCCAAGTCTATGCATTCCCCTTCATTTTCAAACACTGCATCTACCCACAGGGCTTTTTTTACAGGAACAACCCCCCGAACCGGCTGTTGTTGAGCACAGAATTCACGTGAAAAGCCAGTGCAAGTGCCCACTGTGCCAAGCAGGCACAGAGGATGGCGAGCAAACCAGGTCACAGTGCCTCACGTAGACAGAGTCCTGTCATGGGGAGCTCAGAGGGGCTGCTGCAGACCTCTCCTATGGGACAACCTACAGGAATACCAGCTTCCCAGGAACAGGGTGACCGTGCCAGGGTAAAGGTCCCTGAACCCAGCCTGTGGACACAGGCAGTGGCCACAAGTGGATATTGAGGGAAGAGAAAGAACAAGACAAGCATGTATGTTACTTCCTTCTCTGTACTCTCCCTGTCCACAGCTATTTTCGGGTGGGGGATTTCCTGAGCTGTATGTTGTTAGTCTCTGCTTTTAGGCTCTGCAATGGATTTCTCTTCCAGGTGTTTCTTCAGCTTTTTATTGAGCTCAGAGAGAGTTCTGGCATCCACGCTATCTTCTGGCAATGATCTCCTCAGGTCTGCTAGACACTCAGTGAAGAACCACCTCCTTTTGCTCTGACCCTGACTGCTACCCTTGTAGTACCCTTGATGGATTTGGAAAAGACACTGAATGGCTGGCTGACCCTTGTTTCCACCTGTCCGTGCCACTCCTGAACCTAGAGATACACCGAATCCTCTTGGGGAAGCGGTTGACCACCAGTGAGCCCTGAAACAAAGCTTTCATCAAGGTACACCCCGGCTCAGCAGCTTGCTCCTGAGCAGCACAGGTCAGCTCAAAGGTAGTCATTTCCCAGGTGAGTTGTGCTTGCTGTTGTTCCTCCACACTTCACTGTGAGTGTAGCCAGATCGTACGTTATTCATGATTTTATTGTCCACAACCTCACAACAGCCTTCCAGAACTCTTCAGGCCATCCTTTACTGGATAACATACCTATTCATATGAACAATTTGAGACTGGGGGGATCTCATCACATTGAGACATTGGGAAGTTGAGAGTGAACAAGGCTACGGTATCCCATGCCTACCCCCTGGCCTGTCTTTCACTAGTTATCCTCTCCACTGGGCAATCCATCTTAACGACTGACATTCACTAGTGGGATCTCTTGCAAATTACCCCAATCAGTCTCTTGATTGAATTACTCCAATCAGCGACCATGATTAAATGCAGCCACAAGTCTATTCTGTCAATTAGCCACCAAAGCAGCAAGCTGCTGAGCACTCGGCTCTCAGACAGAAGGCTAAACACTTTGAAGTGAGTACAGGCAGTCTGGACCTTCCCTTGTTAAGAATGTATTGTCTCTCACTACCCAAGAAGTGAAGTCTCCTTCTCTGGAGATGTTCCAGCCCTGCCTGGCTGTGTTCCTGTGCGACTTGGTCTGGGTGATCCTGCTGTGGCAGGGTGTTTGGGTAGACAATGTCTTTCGAGGTCCCTTCCAATCCGTAATGATTCCATGATTATTTTCACATGTCACTTCACCAATGACCTATGAAACATAAATTTGTTGGACCACAGCCCACTGAGGTTGACTGTAAATATCCCCCCCATCACCTTTCCTGGGCTGTGAATGTGTTCTGAAGAGGACTGTTTCATGATGCTAGTGCAGAAGCTGCCTACTGCAGCTGGAACAAAACAGCTGCAGAACCAGGTTTAATAGTGAAGGTTTCTGAGGGTGCTGAGACCCTGGACCAGCTTGCCCAGAGAGGCTGTGGCTGCCCCCCAGCTCTCTTTAAGTGTTCAAGGCCAGATTGGCTGGGGCCTGGAGCAGCCTGGTCTAGTGGGGGGTGTCCCTGCTCATGGCAGGGGGTTTGAAACTAGATGATCTTTAAGGTTCCTTCCAACCTGAACCATTCTTTGAGTCTATGAACAATGAAAGATGAGTCATATCATTGCTCCTGGAGTTTGGTGAGTGTTGCACATCTGTCCAGCCTGAGCACCTCAAATGCCAGGCTGCAAAAGGAACTGCTGTGTTCCACCCAGGAAAGCACTGAGAAAGGACTGAAACAGAACTTAGTGTTCTCTGGTGACCCTCTGTCTCCTCTGCAAGTGGTGACTGTCTGGAGATAAAGGAAGTAGAACCACTTGAATATAAAGAGCTGATTTTCTGGAGAGGTTTAAAGAAATATTTGTGCGCAGATTACATGTTCAGATATAAACTCTTTGCCTAAGGCAAAACCAGATAGAAAACCTGAAGGAACAGGAACTGAACTGATGTGGTTTCCATGGCTTGTGCCAAAACAAATCACCGAAGGCCGTACGTGCATGAAATTAGAGATTATCCCCATAAAGTGTTCCTTTGCTTTGCCTTCTTCCAACTCCGAAGATGAAAAGTAAACTGATGTTATTCAGGCATCTCACTGATGCCCCAAAACATACGGATCATTGCTCAGTCTCTGAGGCAGAAACAACAGCCAGAAGCATAAAGAGTGACTACGTTTGGATCAAAAGCTTTGGCCTTAGACCCAATTTTCACGTGATCTCACACACCTTCTCTTCTCCTGATGAAATTGTGCTATGCTGAGCTAGCACCTCAGAAAAGCTGAGACTCTCCTGGCTTCCATGAGTGCAAGTAAAACGCAAATAGCTCTTCAATCTCACATTTGCCATCTGCTCTGCGGTCAAATACTGATGCAGTGCACAACTGGTGCTAAGATGCCCAGGCTTAACTGATGTGTAGAAGACATAGATGAGCTATACGGATGAAATACACACTGTCCTTTCATACAGTAATTCTTCTGTCCACAGACATTGCTCTAATGACTGAGGCAAAAGTTAGTCATTATATATGTGTATTAACAGCCACTCTATACAAAGATGACTGCTTCATGCAGTAGATACTGTTTTCCATAGCTTCTCTATTCCATTTCTCACTGAACAACCTCTCTCCTTCTTCTCTCCGTCATTTATGCATTAATCTTGCAAAGCTCTTTGCCTCCCCTGGGACTGTAATTCCACATCTCTGAAAGTGTTCTGTAGTAAATATCATCTGGAGATAGGACAAGGGGCACTGGGTGCCAGCTGGACCAGAGGAGGTTCCCTATCAATATCAGCAGAAACTTCTTCCCAGGGAGGGTACCAGAGCTGCCCAGGGAAGTTGTGGAGTCTCCTTCTCTGGAGACGTTCCAGCCCCGCCTGGCTGTGTTCCTGTGTGACTTGGTCTGGGTGATCCTGCTGTGGCAGGGGGGTTGGACTGGATGATGAGTCTATGATCCTATAAAGAAGATTTCTGCTCTGGCCTCTTCAGTTTATCTGGCTCTGAGTTTTACTCTGAAATGTTGATCTGAGACTTCCACGCAATGACAATAATTTTCAGGTAAGAAACAGAAACTTTCCTGATTTCTCTCTTGATTTCCTGCACTAGCAACTTTTCCTACAGTTTTCCCTATATTTTATATCTCCAAGACCATTAATTCTTACCCTCCACCCCCCTTTTTAACTCTCATTGTGCTGTGTGCATTACGAACATGACTCAGTCTGCAGCAGAGCACGCGGGGTGTGAGGGAGGAGAGGATCAGAACTGGAGTGACTAAAGACCAAATCACTTGCTACTTCTGCAAACAGAATCACCCCTTCTTGAGAACTGCCCTCCAAAATTCTTTGAATCATTAAGAAAATCAATACCTATGGTTTTTCCAAGGACAGTAGGAGAGTGCAGTTGTTTTGACTGCACAGGCAAACGTACCCAGCTGTGAAACTAAAAGGTGATTTGCCTTTGTCTTAGTTTATCTCCAGGAAGGCAGTTTTTTTCATCCTGGATTAATTCAGCATTATGCTCCATTACCTCCCGATTACTCAAGCGCAACCAGCACCAATAAACTATAATTAAAGCCGCGCTTTGTCACAAGCCCATCAGACTGACTAACTGTATTTGCATATAGATTACCTCGCTGTTTGTTGGCTTTGAAAGACTTTTTAACATGGTGTGATAAACCTGCTCCATGCCTGCACACACGCAGGCACCCTGAATGCGCTAGATAGCCCCTGTATTCCCAGTTTCTGCTCAGAGCACGGGATGTTGCCCAGTGAGGGTGACGAGGCACTGGAGGGGGCTGTCTGGGGGGTTAGTGGAGTCTTCTTCTCTGGAAACATTTGAAAACCACCTGGACTTGGTCTGGGTGATCCTGCTATGGCAGGGGGATTGGACTGGATGAGCTTTCCAGGTTGCTTCCAATCCATAATGTTCTGTTCTGTGACTTGGTCTGGGTGATCCTGCTGTGGCAGGGGGATTGGACTAAATGATGTTTCAAGATCCCTTCTAATCCCTGATGATGCTATGTTGCAACTAGCACAATCAGCAGATTACTTCCTTTATGACATTCACGAGGTCCCCCCTCAGCCTCCTCTTCTCCAAGCTCCCTCAGCCTTTCCTCATCAGGGAGCTGCTCTCCTTCCTTCATCATCTTCGTTGCTCTACGCTGGACACCCTCCAGCAGCTCTGTGTCCTTCTGGAACTGAGGGGCCCAGAACAGGACACAGTACTCCAGATGCAGTCTCACTAATGCAGAGTCTTTTCATTCTGAGAGGAATGCCTGAGTCCCAGGCTCTCTGCAGTGCTACCACTGGGAGAGTCAGCAAACAGGTACTTGAACAACAAGCACTGATTTTCATGAGGGGGTGAACACTCACCTGGCAGGGTGCCCTCCTGCCCCAAGTAGCTGTGCAGTAACGTGCACCATAATAGACACCTATTCCAGCATCGAAATTCAACAAACCCCTCACAGGAATGACTACACTGCATGCAAACAGTAGGCATGGTTTTTGGTATGTAGCCCACAGCACCTAAAACATCAACCTTAGAGACAGCCTGTCTCATCATACGTCTGCCTAGTCCCTCCTTTGTCCCGACATGTTGAGTCACCTGAACAGTCAGTCCCTGGAGAGATACTCTAGCGTATTCTGAGGACAGCTTTAGAGTTGCAGTACAGACAGGTATCGTAGGAACATCTGTCCTTAAATCAAAGCTCTAAACTTCCACTGCTGACCAACAAAGCAAAAAGAGGAAACCCATGATTTTCCAGAGGGCATTGTGTCTCACCAGGGTCTCTGGAGCTGCAAACATAGCCAGCTTTACGTATTAAAGATGCAGTATACGGCAGTTGGACAAGGCCTCTCTCTCCTACCTTACCTTCAGGACAAAGCAGTGATCCGTAGGAGCCTTATACTTCGCTTTGTGCTGAGAACCGTAGTAAACGTTCATATTCTCAAACTGAATGAAGCAGGCCAGATCCCGTGACGTCTGCAAAAGAAAACCAAGCCCAGCACTGTTAGAACAAAATGAGTTTTGCTCTGGAACTCAATCATAGGGTCTGCTTTCTGGTGCAGGAGTGACAATGGATTTTATGCTTCCAACTGCTGTGACTGAAGAACAAAGATGATGAAGGAAGGAGAACAGCTTCCTGATGAGGAAAGGCTGAGGGAGCTGGGTCTCTTGAGCTTGGAGAAGAGGAGGCTGAGGGGGGACCTCATGGATGTCTCTAAATCTGTGAGGGGGTGGGTGTCTATGATTCTATGAAGGTACGGGTCAGTTACAGAACAGCCTCTGGGGATTCCTTCATAGTTTGACACCTGTTGATTAGCCAGACAGTACCAGACACCCACAAATGATGTCTCCAACAGGATCCTGTTGGACATTTTTCACCTGGGTCCAGGCAGTGAGGTGAAGAGGGCATCTGAGGGGGACGAAGTATTCTGAAAAGCACCATGTGTTTCCTTTCTGTACCAGGCTACTGCTCAGCGTGTTGCTAAAGGCAGAGAATTTGCAGGGAACAAACACAGCACACAGAGCTGCTGGAAGGTGTCCAGCAGAGAGCAACAAAGATGCTGAAGGAAGTAGAGCACCTCCATTATGAGGTAAGGCCAAGGGAGCTGGGTCTCTTGAGCTTGGAGAAGAGGAGGCTGAGGGGGGACCTCATGAATGTCTATAAATCTGTGAGGGGTGGGTGTCAGGAGGATGGAGCCAGGCTCTTCTCAAGGGCATCTGGGGATAGGACAAGGGGCACTGGGTGCCAGCTGGAGCAGAGGAGGTTCCATCTCAATATCAGCAGGAACTTCTTCCCAGGGAGGGTCCCAGAGCACTGGAACAGGCTGCCCAGGGGTGTTGTGGAGTCTCCTTCTCTAGAGATGCTCAAGACCTGACTGGCTGTGTTCCTGTGCAACTTGGTCTGGGTGATCCTGCTGTGGCAGGGGGATTGGACTGGATGATCTTTCGAGGTCCTTTCCATTCCCTAATGATTCTATGAGTCTTTAACAGGTAGAAGAGGGTCAGTATGCATCAGGAATAATACACAATGGGAAAACCTTTCACAGTTGTTCTGTGTTTGCTCTGCTGTATTATTGTGGGTGGAGGTTTTAGCTTATGGCTAGTAAAAGGAAATCACAGATAGAACACCACAGTAAGAAATAACTGTAGTGAAATAGATGTGTGCCTGGCAGCCACACCCTCACAGTTCCAAGCAGAGAAAGAACATTTGGGGTTCTAAATCACTTTGGAAGCTTGTTTTGCTTTGTTGTGTGTCACAAACAAACTCTCTTCAGGAAACAATCAACCATTTCATCTGTTTTGTCTTGAATGCTCTCGCTTTTGCTGGCATCCTTTTCTGTTTATCGTAGTATTTGTTTGCCCCTTGTGTTGCTAAAGTAACGAGGTTTCTGTTGCTGGCACGCTTCTCGGTGCAGAATTCTGCATACAAAGTATGACTTCTGCAGTCCTGGGAGTGGAAGTGGCCACGGTACGGGGTCCCCGCTGGTTAAAGCGAGCGATCAGGAAATTGTGAAAAAACCAACCCAACGGAACCCACAAGCCCTCTCCACCCCCACGAATGGGGTGATATTTCCGCCTGTGATAGCTCTTCCATGCTGTTCTCATTCTCACTGTGATTCTCTGTACAGTACACCCTTGAGCTCAGCTTATTTACAGATTACATTAGCAAGTTAAGGGTTGTGGGGAGACGAAAGCCTCCGTACTGCATGCAGACTGGGCTTCCTCTCTCTGCCTCGGCTTGCCCGAAGGTTTCGTCAGGGGTTTTGTCACTGACTCTGTGGAGCTAGGATTTTCCAACACTAATTCCCTGAACGTGTGTAACTCCAATATAACACATCATTCCTTCGCTTTACCAGCCGAGCCGCTGCGATGAAGATCAATGCAAACGCAGTGGCTGTGTTCTTCTACGGAAGGAAAAAGACCTTCATGAAAGGGATAAAGGCCCCTGGTGATAGCACTTCTGCAACGTCAGCACAACAAAACAACCCGAGTAACAGAAATGAATGACAAAACTATATCTGCAATTCTGACTCCGTTGATTGGCGACCCTGTCTGTTGGCAGAACACCCCCGAATGGGATGTAAGTAGCGTAACAAGAGAAGAAAAACATGAACAGATCTGACTGGTGTTGTCTAGTTTGTTAACAAAAAAACCCCTCAACCCCAAACAACAAACCCCACCAAAGACAACGTGTAAAATTATCTCTGTGTAGCCCTGTATTTTCATGTTGGCCATCTGTTTTCAGTCAACCTGAAGCACTAGAAGGTGCAGCAGACTCCTCTGCTTTTTATAACAACTGCAAACGTAACACAATGAATTTCAAAGCAGCAGCAGCAGCTGAGGAAGGTACTGTCTGTGTTTCTGCACCTCAGTGAAAGATCGCTCTACCCACAGCTGAATGACTGCAGCCAGGTGCAAGTGCACGTCTTCATAACAGATGAACTCTCATAACGGAAGGGCTTTGGCTGAAGAGCTCTATGGAATTCTGCTGCAGTGCTGGAAGATGTTTAGCATCCTTGCTGCACCCTGCTCATCTACCAGAGATTAATGTCTTCATAAAATGTGGGACTGAGCCTCAGCTGCTCAAGTAGGGAGTCCAGTAACTAACTGAACTCACCATTACATACAGATTTGAGCTAAGAGGTGATTTTGTCTGGAGTGGCTGAGGCATGGACATAGAATCATAGAATC
>VZRI01004718.1:0-38313 GCA_013397515.1 Upupa epops
CTGCTCGGCACAGGAAACAGTGGAGACTCTGGGGCTGGAGACAGAAGGTCTCAGAGGGAGGCCGGATGCCGTGGAGCAGCAGAGGCAGCGGTGGCAGAGAAGCGGCACCGAAAGCACGTGAAGCGGCTCCAGCTGGGCACTGCAGGGTCCGGGGACAGGAAACTCCAGTAGAGAGAGCGAGCCCCTGCTCAGTTCCATGCTGCTGCCGCTGCGCACGCTTTTTTCCAAGCCCCGCTTCACGCAGGCACCCCAGCTTCATTGGCTCCCGGGAGCGGCTCTGCGCCGCCGAGCTCCTCTGAGTCCCATTCTTATGCAAGAGATAAAATTGCATATCTTCTCAACTGCTTTCAACAGATGAGAATAGAATACAAATTTTTATATTCCATAACCCAAGACAACTCAGTATCTAGAAAAACAACTTCAGATATCATCTACTACAGGTAACTACAACGCAGGCCAAAGGAAATAAACAAACTTGTAAAATCTGACCTTTATCTCTTACAGCCTTACAAATACCTAAAACAACAAGTAGCTGAAATGCTACCAGCTAACTTTGGTGCATGAATAAAAAGCTTGGTTCCTTAAGGAAGATGTTATATTTTGGAGGGAGAACTGAAGGGGGCACGCAAGTGTATCTGAAATGAAAATAGATGGCTCCTTTGCACCAATGAATCAATCTTTCTTACCATTTTGTGCCTTCCATTGCTACTTCTTGTTTTCAGTAATTTGGTCGTAATAATAATGAATTAAAACTAAACTATTTTTGAGTATAAGCCACATGGTAACTACAAAAAGAGAAAGTCATTACTGAAGGCAGTAACTTTTTCTTTATTTGGTCAAATCAGTAACTCACATGCTTAGTGATAAAGACAAAATAATGAACACAAAAACACTGCTGAATGAAAGAGCACTTCATATTGCACCGCTCATATTGCAGTTGTGTAACATAAAATTCATAAAAATTCATATGCAACAATTCAGTTCAGTACACTTACATCTAAAAACAGCAACATGCAAATAACCATGACTCAGAAAAGGAGCTTTCAAGCTTGTTAGAAAAAAATGTACAGTATTTTTTCTATCCAACACCAAAACAACTACTTTTTTATTCACTATTCAAAGCATGTTGCATTTCAGTTTCCATTGGAAAAAAAACTAAAAAAAGCTACAATAAAGGACAAAGGAAAAAAAAAATTACTTTCAAAAGCCAGACATTAATTCCCCAAAATAATCAGGATTCAAAAAATTAGTCTACTAGCTGTAAAGCAAAGGAAGTTTTAACAAGTCTAAGTGTCAGGTTCTGCATTTTGGTTATAAGAAGCCCAGGCAGAAATATAGGCTGGGAATGGAGATCTTGGAGAGTACTCAGGTAGAAAGAGACTTATCTTTCTTTTTTTTTTCAGGTAGAAAGACCCTATCTTTAAACAAACTGTAGCATCTATAGAATAAATTGATGCAACATAAACAAAAGAAACTTCTTGGCAAGCAAAGAAACAAACAAACAAGTGCTGTTAAACAGCTGCAGGCAAGACAGAAAGGAAAGACATATCCATAAAGATGCCCAACACAGGAGCACTGGACAGACTGTACAGGTGACAGTGCATTTAACTACAGTACAGTATGAGATAATACTAAGGTAATATCTGTTTGCTTCACATTGATTGTTAAGGACTGTATCAAAAAGACCAAAAACAAATTTTTTTTTTCAACAAATACTGATTTTTTTCTACTCTATTTTGTACTATGATTAACTCCTCAAAGTGTATCTCTAACCATACAGGAATTTAATAACCAGCATGGCACATATGAAGAAAAGGACAGCTATGAATCACTTGCTATTGCACAGCAAGTTATGGAGAAATCCCATTGAGATGATCAAAATAATATACCAAACATTCCTTACATTAATAAAATTCACAGTATGAAAGAAGAAGAAAGTCAGAAAAATGTCTTTTAATGCTACTGATAAATAATGCTATTTATAATTAATGGAATTTCTGTATTACATTCACAAAATTGTTATGTTTTGGGGTTTTTCTCTGTGGAAGCAGTCACAAATGATGGATTATTTTCTTTACGCCTTATGTGGAACAAAGGCTGTCTCTTTTCCACACTGTACAAAATAAATGTACTCCATGTAATGTATATTCAGAGAATCAAAACCTAGTATTTGCTATTTTGAGGTGGATAAATTAAAAATTATATTCCACTAATACTGTAGGGATACAGCTGTGACACGAGTCACCCTAACAGTGAGAAAATTTGCATACATTCAGACTTTTCTTCCGACATTGCCAAACTTTTCTCCAGAGTATCAGCAAAATCTATTAAGAACTTTCCTTGAATTCAAATTACTTCAGAATGTATTGCCTGCCCTTTGGGCAAAAGCTTAGTACACCTGGGAATTTGTTACTTAGCCATTAGTAAAACAGAAAAACAGCATGAAATAGCTGTGACATAGTTTATCTGTTTGGATCCATTCCCCCGTGTTGTGATTCTGTTTACTATTAGTTTGGTTTGGTTTGGTTTGGTTTGGTTTGGTTTGGTTTGGTTTGGTTTGGTTCGTCACAAAAACAAAAATTAAAGTAATCTGGAAAAGTAACTGGCAAACAGTGACTACCACAGTGATACTGATGTAGTTAAAAAAAGAAAAAAATAGGAGTTGAAAAAATTAGCTGTTACTTCATTCTCCATATGGAAGTAGGAGACAGAATGTTAAGAAATAAAAAACCTATTCTGATTAGGCAGAATTTTTCCATTTTTCAGTTCCGGAATAAAACAGGACTAGATTTATATGTGTGTCTGAACATTATTTTATAGCCTGAGGAGCTCTTTGGATTTGAGCTCTCCAGAGATGCCCACTTCTCCTCTACTGCAATATCCTGAGGGTTCAAGCTATGTAGGATACAGTGTGGCAATCCTCAGTGAACCAGAACATCAGCTCTTTCCTACTCCCTTGCCAGGTTGTTATTGGACAATAATCTTAGGTGGGGATAGAACTGGATTTCTTTAGCAGATCCAAATAAATCACTCAAAGTGTGTTAAGACATATACAGATCTAAAATATTTTATCCAATAATCTGAATAACCCAAATAGCAGCAACAGTTTATCCTTAGAAATGTGTGGGGTGGGATTTTTTTCGTTTAATTTTTAGTGTATTTTAACAAGTGACTTTTTAACTTTTACTACACACACACAATGAATGGAAATAAAAACTGTTTGCAAAAAAATAAAGCAAATTTAGTGTAGATATCATTCTTAAACCTTTACCTCCAATTTACTGAATGAATTTTTTTTGTGTTTCTTGTTATTTTTATTTTTTAGATAGACAGTCGAGCCTTTCTTTCCAGTAATGCTCAAATTAGACAGAAGGCCAGCAGCATCTGTAAAATATGCACATAAGAATTTATAATAGCAATTTAGAACTAGTAATCAATTTATGTGAAATAAATTTCTTCTTTATCTAAACTCAGAACAGCAGTAGTATGTTTAAAGATCACAACTAGCTAAGAGAAATTAAATTTAAAAAAAACCCAACTTGTGGAATTAGTTCTGATTCACATTTAAAATTTTCATGCAGAAACTCAAGCCTTTCAATAGATTTGTGAAAGCAAAGTTAATTACGAACATTCAGAAGAGGAAGTGAAGCACTCAAATGAACCAAGGCTCTCAAATCACTTAATATCTAGAACAGCTTCAAGGAAAACAATCTGTGTTGTATGACTGCAAGACCATCAGAGATCTTCGCTAAAGCAAATTAATACTACTGTTATTGAGTTCTTGCTTACACAAAGTTCTAATATTTTCAAACATATTTTTTAAACTTTTTAAATGCATCTCTATTTTAAAAGATTTATTGAGTTATCTAAATTCATAATGTAAATATTACAAGATGAATACATAATTGAAAAGATGGCACAAAGTAAATCAGGGGTACTTTCCTCCTACCAGGACAATGCAGATCTTTTCACAACCTCATAGATGCTTGACATGCTTCATGGACAAGCAAAGTAACACTTTTATCTCTGCCGCAAGGGCTTTCAATCTTGGATTAAATACAGAAAAACAAAGCAAGGAATATGATAGATCTAAGGTTAAATCTGGAGTTTAGTTAGTTTTGTTAATAGTTGATTTTCTGCTAAATAAATGCTATGCACAATATCCAGAAAAAAAGTACAAATTAAAACAAACAAAATATAGTTACAAGCTCACGAAAGACGGCATGTGGCAGTGAAAATGTCACACTCCAGAGAGGACACAAATGAAACAAATTACCTGTGTATGAACTGGCAGATGTCCATGAGGAAAAACAAAACCAAATATAAAGTACCCAAGCATTGCTTCATGCTGACAGCTTGCCAGGTTACTGCAAATAATGCAACATCATTAAACTTTAAGATAAAAATGCAAAACAGGATAGTGACTGCACTATGGATACACTTGAACAGAGAAACTAAAGAAGCCAAAGTAAATGGCATGTAAACAAAATTCACATAAAATAGAGTGTAAAGAAAGCTAAGAAAGAAAAGGTAGCCATGTAAGATCTCATTTCAGAAGGAGCTAATGAAACATTCGAAAAAACACCAACATTTCTAGAGGCATTTGTAAGAAAGGATGCATGTAAAAGTTTATACAATATATAGGATCTAAAATAACATTGCAAGACCTTTTATTCCCACTTCACTGATTAAACATGGACATTATGTGTATGGCATTTGCAAGATAGATCCATAAGTAAAGTGAGACTGAAGATTAACATTTGGAGAAATGAAGTGCCCAGTGTATTAAAAATTTGGAAAAAAAAGTTTGTTATACACAGAGGTAAGATTAATTTATGTACTACTTACTAAAACACTTTACCAGTGTGCATTTAGATGCAGAAAATCTGTTCTGCAGCCACCGGTGGATGGAGAATTATTTGGTGGGGTGTACAATTATAATTTTATGAAGATGTCCAGCCATTTTCACTATTTTGTATACCCTTGAAATTTAAAATTTCTTTTTAAAATTACTCACTTCTGTACAGGATAGTATCTCTCAAAAAAGCTGCATATGCAAAATGATAATTTTAGAAGGAACAAGTATAGCACAGATATTACACTGTAGTACTATGCCACACAGTAGTGTCCAGATATGTAAAGAGATTTAACAGTGTGCTGAAGGTTTTCTAGAAAACTAATAGTTACAGATAGTTACAAGTAAGGTTATGAGTTTAGAACAAGTTTTTGCTTCTTTAATTAGAACTAAAATATATATATATATATGCTGTTCTTTACTTGCATGTAAGTGCTACCAAAATATCTTAATTTTGTTTTTTAAGAAATTCGAAAATCATTCAAAATTTGACATGGATATATTTTTTATTATTAGTACAAAAAAGTAACTACACAAAAACTGAGAAAAAGAAACATGTAACTAACAACAAACCAGCAATCAGTTATATCAGAGAGAGGTTACTCCTTCCTTTAATTAAGGAACTGGTAAATACACTTTACTGACTACACTTATCATGATCGCATCTCCAGTCCTACAAGAAATTGTTCACTTTATGTAACTAGTAGAGATTATTTAAGAAAAATTATTTGTCTATCTGGCATCTTATATCATTATCTCCTATGCAGTTACTAGCCCTGTGTTGACAAAAATGAACAGTTAGTACATTAAAGGATACAAGTCTTTCCCTGTAAATCTTAAACCAACTTGGAGTTAACAACAAATGAAATTAAAGTAATTCTTTGAGAGAGCCAGTATTGCCTTCTACAGTTTAAAATGCATAAGATCAGAATAACACCCTGTTCTCAGGTTTTTGTATGTAGCCTTAGTCATCTTTTGCATTTGAAACAGGTAACACCTCTACATTTCCAAAACATACACTGCTCCACCAGCCCCATCCCTAGTAAATACTGCTTCTAGGTCAAGGAATAACAAGACCAAATTTAGACTAGAAACATGTTTATAATCTTGTGTAAGCCAAAAAAAATTGCAAAAGGTGTAATGAGATGACCTGTTTATATGTGACAGACACATACTCTTTTACATAACCCTAAAGAATTCCTGGTATGCAAAAGGGAATCTTGTCTCAGGCTTCTATATCACAGCAGAAGCAGCTTGCTGTAGAAAAATTGCTATTCTGCCACACACACCTGGTGAAAAATAATTTTCTCTGTTCCCCTCTTTCTCTATATCTTTGATTGGTATCTTGGCAGCATGATTGTCTCAATGTCAGAAAAAGGCAGAGGAGAAGCTGGGTGGAGGCCTGGCCAGGCAGAGACTTCTTATCAGCTGTTTCAAGGGTTTTTTTCTATTGTTTTGTTTTTTTAACCTTTTCTTTACTGTCTGTTAATAAAAAATTGTTATTCTTACTTTACTGTAATACTGTTTCTTGTTTTCCAAAACCAGCATGAAATAATCTAAAGCAGTACAAAAAGAAACCAAGAAAAGAGCTGTATTAGGAGAGACAAGTGGTCTACTTAGTATAATACTGAAATATTGTGAACATTTATAAAAAAGCAGGCAACCAGGCAAAAAGAATAGAGAAATCACACAAAAATGTTTCTATATAATCTTTCCCAGTCTCAAACAATTTCTAACTGAAGGACTTCTTAACAGATTCTTCTTTAAGCCTAACTTGACCTATCTACCTGGAACACTTCTATTTGTGCTTGAACGCATATGAACTTTTAGCATCTATAAAATCCTCCAGTTTTCAATCTCCATTGTATGGATATATCATCTACTCTTTTTTTCTGCTTAAGAAAAAAACCCCACACTTTTATAGACAAAGTGCTTCATGGGTTTAACTAATACTTAAGTGGTAGCTTACGTAAAGTTTATGTAGTAAATCACAAGTCCCTTCAGGCCTGGAATTTGTTTTTTGTCTTTTTTTTGTTTTTTTTTTTTTTTGTTTTGTTTTTAATCAAGTAGATCACCAATATCTATAGAACAAAGAGTAATAACCACACACAGGAAAATAAAGACTCATATCCGGCTACAGCCAGGAGTCCTTCTACCAACATTAATATGATAAAATTTTTAGTGTGTCTAGCAGCATCTTTGTATCTAAAGCTGTAGTAATAAATAATCACATCTGGTTTTGCTAAAATATTCTAGCACAGTACTAGAATGCAATCCATTATGTGAATTAATGCACACTTCAAGGCAGACATCATGTTCAGTTTAGGACACAACTCTTACAGTAGCATCTAAGTTACTCAGCCTGCAGCAGCAGCCAAGATTAGTGTGAGACCTGTCAGTATCCAGGTATCTAAAGCAAATTTAGATGCATCCCAAATTGATAACAGAAAAAACCAAAAACCTCCACATGCAGTTGTTTTTACTAACGAAAAGCTTTTGCTAAAGAATACTGTTCCAGCCTCATCATTACTGTGATACTTGAGTAACAAACTTTAGTAACAAACCCTGCTACTAGCGAAAGTAATTGCTATGAACCATGTAGTTTTAAAATTAATACTTGTGTTCTGCTTAATTAGTTGCTGCAAGTTAAATGATTTATGCACACACTATATTACAACATATTTAAGGCATTTAATTAAAAGTTACAGAATATGCTCTTAGTATTTACAGATAACTTTTTTTCAGAGTTCTTTAAATAGATTTTGACATGTGCACAAGGAAATTAAAAATATAATGGATTCTATCTCAACCTTGGTTCCTATATGTATCAGAATTCTATACGAGTTTATTGTGTTTCAGGTATCTATAGCTTTGATCTGAGACACATATTTTATTCAATATGGTAATAATCTGAAGAAAGCAAATGACAATAGAATCTAGTAAAAAATTCTGTTCCATTAGGCAGGCATCTAAATTTCATCCCTTCAAGTCATCAGCATAACTTTATATGCATTTCAGTGAATAATAGCAAACCCTAGCTAAGCATTTCTTGAATAAAGAGTTAAGGTATTGTCACCTTTTGGCCAGACTGACCAGGTCTGGGACAAAATGTAATTAATCAGAAGTGTTAATTAACTAGAAGTGAAAATAACAAGGAGGCTTCACTTGCCACTTATGAGTCACTGACGAAAATGTACAGGCTCAATTTGGGGAAAACCAAAGCACAACAAAAAATTTGCACAACAAAGAATGCCATCACCAAGAATAAAAAAAAGAGAGATTACCACAGCTTTTACATACATCTCCCCAGGTCCACATCTGCCACCTTCTCTTCCTCGGGGGAATCTCCTCACAGTCCTTTTGTCCTCTGGAAACTTGGTGACCCAACACAGTGACCTCCCTCACAGGACACAAGTCCTTCATAAGCTTTCTCTGGCCAGCATGGGGGTCTTCCATGGGCTATGAGTCATTTTAGCACCTGACTGCTCCAGCCCAGGTCCAATCCTCAGAGATGCAATCTCTTTTAAGACTCTATTCCCTTTCATAATGGTTTAACAAGAGGGTCCAGCAGACGTTAGCACTTCGTGACGTCTCAGCATACTTTTAGGTCTTGTCGACTCTGGGCTTTCCAGACTGGGTATTCCAGACTGTCTCTTTTTGCCAAAGGCCTATGTAATGGTTTAACAAGAGGGTCCAAATCAGTTTGGGTTGGTGCCTGTAATTCTAGCACAACAACCAGCTCTCACTGAGAGTTTAACAGGCAATGAAGCAGCTTTGCTAGGAAAGAGAACAGTTTATTGAACCCATCACCAAGAAGGAAAGGAAAAATCCCCAAATAACTAAAAGAATCAAAAAGGTAAAACAGAAACTGTATCACAATGCCTTTACACATCTGAGAGAAATGGGAGACAGCTAATATACATTTGTTTGGCATTACATGAGAGCTCTGAGACAAGAGAGTNATAGAAGAGAAAGAGGTGGTGGTGGTGTCTGTATGCGGGGGTGGCAGGAAATACAGCACAAAATACACATTTGGTGCTTGTAGAAAAGTTCCTTTTCCCAATCCTCTTGCAGACGTTAGCACTTCGTGACGTCTCAGCATACTTTTAGGTCTTGTCGACTCTGGGCTTTCCAGACTGGGTATTCCAGACTGTCTCTTTTTGCCAAAGGCCTATGTAATGGTTTAACAAGAGGGTCTAAATCAGTTTGAGTTGGTGTCTGTGATTCTAGCACAACAACCAGCTCTCAACAGGCAATGAAGCAACTTTGCTAGAAAGACAACAGTTTATTGAACCCATCACCAGGAAAAAAAAGGAAAAAAAACCCAAATAAGTAAAAGAATCAAAAAGGTAAAACAGAAACTGTATCACAATGCCTTTACACATCTGAGAGAAATGGGAGACAGCTAACACGTCAGGTTTTGGCATTACATGAGAGCTCTGAGACAAGAGAGTGTATACCAACACTCATAATCAACAGCCACCACACACACACTCACACTCGCACCCCACTTTCCAGAACAGAAGGAGGGTGGGGGTGGTAGGTTGTGGCAGGAATACAGTACAAAATATACATTTGGTGCTTGTGGGAAAGTTAATTTTCCCGATTCATCAGTGTTTGTGATCTCTCTTTCTCTCTCTTAGTAGAGGCTTCTCTCAATCTTTCTCAGTGGCAGAGTATACAGGATCTTTGCCAGCAAGGTGGAGACAAGCCAAATATGGTGCTGGTCACATGCAGCCATGCATGATATGTTGTATAGGCTTTTCTGGGGCTCATCCAAGGGCTTTTCCACAGGCCTTATACAGAGCCTTTCTTTCTTCTCCCCTGTGGTCAGGTACCAAAGGAGGTAGAGGGTTAAGAGCTCACCTCTGTCTGGCATCTTCAACGGTGTTTGCTACAGAAGCTGCCTTGCTTCAACCAACTGCCAAGGACAGGAACGAGATGGTGTGGCTTTTCTGTATCTGAGCCCTCAGTGAAAGAGGGGAGGGCTGCAGGTTCACCTTCACAGAAGGGGGTTTGGAGGTATGGAGACAGGCTTGTCTCTTCATCCTCTCTGTGTTTGAGCTCCCATAAAAAAGAGAGCTGTGGCTTACCCCCACAACAGAGTTACAGCTGGGCTTCTATCCTTTAGTGGCCGGGGGTTGAGAGCTGTTGCTCGCTCCCCCTACCCTTGTTTGCTGCTACCTCCGCAGCGGAAGTGCAGTCAAGTTTAAACTTCTTTTGCATTCCACACTTTGGTGGCAGGGGGTTGAGAGCCATTGCTCGTGTCCCCCCACCCCACTCCACCCTGCCCCTTTGGGGTGGGGAGAGCTTCCCCCTTGAGGAGCTTTCTGCCTCCCAAGATGCACTGAAGCAGAAGCAGGAGAAAAAGATGAAGATGGCACAAGATGAAGAGCAGGAAGGGATAAGAAGAAGGAAGTACCTTCCCTTTATGGACTCTGTCCACCAATCACCTGTAGAGTTCACACACTGATGCAGGAGGTCTGCTATGAAAGGTACCTCCAGCTTCAAAACAAAATGTTTTTTCAGTATAAAAGCACACAACTAATAGTTGAAAATTTGCTAATTTTCAAACCAGAACACCTTCTTACATGCAATCTCCTACAAAGTTTTGCAGGCATACTTGTCTGCTTATCTCCAAGGTCTCCAAAAGCCATCAATGCCTCTTCCTGCCATGACTGGAAGGGTAGCTCAGGCATATCTTAACCCTTGAGTGGACTCAGAATGGCATGATACCTCTTTTGTTCCCCCCCAAAATGGAAGTCCTCAAGCTCGGGCAACAACAGGAAATTATTCAATGGGCTTCCCCTCTTCAGTAGGTTATCACAGAGGTGCTGACAGGCAAATCTGAACATGAGCTTGCACAAAGCTTCTCACAGACAGCCCCTTCTCATGTTGTGCAACTATCCCTCAAGGCTAGGGTCATTGTATTGCTTAGGGAGAGGCAAGCCTAAACATGAGCTGGGAGAGTTTTCACAACACTTCTTACAAGGGCAAATTAGCTACTGCTTTCCCCAGACTAAACCACCACAGTGACTAAGCAATAACTACAGTATTCACTTTAGCATAATATGGACATTGACAACACCAAGACAGCAGTTAAAAAAATCTAAGCAAATAATGTAATCTAATGTTACATCTTTACAGAGATGCTTTCTTACTTTACAGCTAAACCTAAATTTAATAAAATAACTTACTCTAGAGCTTGAAGAATGCTTTCTATCTGCCATCCACTCGAAAAAACCCTAATAAATACAGTAAGTTAATGATACATGGAAAGCAAAAATGAAGAACTTACAGCTTATGTTCACATTGAAAGAAACAATTCAGTGGCTTAAAAATGCTTACCTTAAGATGTCTTTAAGATCTAAAAGTCTTCGCTTTTCAAATCTAGTTTATGTACTATTAATTACTCCAATAGGAAAAAAAAATCTAGACATCTGTGACTCTCAGAATCACAGACTCATTTAGGCTGGAAAAGACTTTTAAGAATTCAACCATTAACCTAACTCTCCCAAGTCCATCATAAACCATGTCCTTAAGCTCTATAGCTACATGACTTCTAAATATGTCCAGGGATGGCAACCCAATACCTCCCTGGGCAGCCTGTTCCATTGCCTGATGACCCTTTCAATTAAGAACTTTTTCCTAATATCTAACATAAACTTCCCCTTGTGAAACTTGAGGCAATTTCCTCCTGTCCTATCACTTGTTACTGGTGAGAAGAGACCAACATTGCCTTCCCTACAACTTTTTCAGGTAGTTGTAGACAGAGATAAGGTCACACATCAGCCGCCTTCTCTTCAGAATGAGTAGTTGATCCAGTGCCCTCAGACTCTCCTCACAGAACTTGTGCTATAGACCTTCCACCGGCTTCACTGTGGCCCAGACCCACGCTAGCATCTCAGTATTAGCTCAGACATATCCAGCACTTTTGAAGTAGACAGTTTCAGAGTATGACAAAATACAATACTATGTTTTTTTTCCCAAGAATGAACTAATAAATTTTGATGTTGATATGCCCATTAGCTCATGTTTTTGGTACTATAACCACCTGTCCCAATTCTATGACTCGTTAATGTAACATTATAATGTAAAAAACCAAAAAGTCTTTCTCTGCTATTGCATTATTGGCAAAGAAATTGGGCCTGTAATGCCAGTAATGTGCTTACACTCCACATGCTGCTGAGTTATTAAAAGAGAATTTGGGCATTTCACACGGTACATGTTATTGTACTTAGTACCACAACATTGTATTTTAAATGCTTGTGGTCCATTCCTTCTCCTGAGCATTTAGTGCAGATGCATCTGCATCCGTGGCATAGGTTTCCATTTGGTATAGTTATGTTTGCTACTTTTAATGCAAGAAGGTATGACTTTTCAGAAGTATTAATTGAAGGCTGAATGTGAAATTCAAGAGTCCTGTTTCCTTCAGTAAATGGTTTCCTTACATAGGAAACTATATTACCAAATTATATAAGGTGCACAAAGCAGAAAACAATTTCCAAATAGATTTGAAAAATACAGCAGCCTGCAGGACAAGGGCACAACTCCCCCACATCAGTCATGCAAGGTAGTAGCAAACTGCAGTTAAGATTCAGCAAAGCTACTGAAAATTTTCAAATAAAGGCAAAATTATTCAGCTCTTGGAAGAAGTTGCTCTGTTTTTTTTGCTCCTCTATAAAGCAAAACCTGAGTTAGGAGGCTGATAAAAAAAATAGGGAGAATTTATTTACCATGCTGTGTATGACATAATCATATATAACTGACGAAGTAATCATTTTCTTTTCTGGACTACTAGTATAAAGTCTACAGATAAGCTCTATACTTATAATTCTTATGTTAATAATTTCAGATACAGGATTTGACACTTTAGCTAAGTAAATATAAGCTGCAAATATAGACATAAAACAGGACTTTATACTAAAGTTAGTATAAGAAAGTGCTCAAACTCCATTGAAAAATACCACCTGTGCCTGAAAAATAAAGCAATCCTTAAATATTGAAACAAAAGTGCTGAAAAATATTTCAAATATTTAAATGAAAATTACTGGAAAACCTATGACTTGCATTTAATTTTCTAAACAGCAGAAGGTTATTAATTTAAGTGAAAACAATTATATTTATTTAAGTTAAAAGTGAAATACCTGTCACATCAGGAAGCAAAAAAAGAGAGAAATTTATTCACAGATAGGCAGGCTGTAACTTCTTGGTAGAAGTACAGACGTTTGCTTTGGGTGAGATGTAATATATTAGAGATAAGAATTCACAGATAAGGAAAATTTAATTTTAAATTGCATTTCAATGTGATTTATATTGCCTTTTATAGATTACATTTTTGTACATTTAAATAACTACTCGTTGATATTTTATTGGCATAACACTAGTATTATGTAGTATTGTATTTAATATCTGATTTCATTGTTTACTTCTGTGCACCGTGATTGTGATATATCCTGTCTTCTTGACAGAAAGAACTACAGAAAATGTCTGGTGATTAAAAAACACCACAATAAATCTAGCATCATAATTCCTGCTATTATTCTTAGTGTTGAAACAGTTAAGAAAAAAATTGATCTGCAAATCATCACAAATATTGTAAAGTGTTTAAGTTTACTATAACTGTCCTCTCTTTTTTTTATATGCATTATACAAATATTTTTCAGCGATGGACAGTTAACCATAAAAAACCAGCATTGTGCTGTAGTAGCAGAAGGTCAATGGTCTCCTTAGGGTGCATTAAGAAAAATGTGTCCAGTAGGTCAAGAGAGATTATACTCCTCTACTCTATCCTGGTAACGATACATCTGGAGTACTGTATCCAATTCTAGGCTTCCCAGTTCAAGAAAGACAACAGTAGGGAACAGGAGCATCTCACAAAGGGAGACTGAGACCTGAGCTCAGAGAAGACTGAGAGGATATCTGTCATCGGGTAGAGACTAAAAACTTGCCTTTTATTTTTTTTCCCCTTTTGGCATTAAGTACTGCCTTTAGTGGGAAAAAGCTGCACCAGGAAGGGAAGGGTGGGGCACGCTCCTGAGGAGCTGGAAATTTTTTTTATGTTTCTTTTTGACTTTATTTTTTAAATGGGAGATTTTCTGAATTAATGACTGGGAATTATTTGTAGCGTGAGTTCTTGGCTCTATGATTGGAGATACTTTTGAGCAGGAAATCTGTTCAGTTCTGGGACTGGTTTCCCGGTGGCGATTTCAAGTAGCTGTGGAAGAGGTGGGAAGGCTGTTTTGACTTCTTGCCTGACACAGCTCACTGCTTAGGACATCTCTAGATGCCCTGCTGTTCATTGCAGACTTCTGCTTTCCTCCCCCCCAGAGCTCCTGGCTTCAGACACCCTGCTGTGGTGTTCCCCTCTGCCAGCTACCGCTGCTTCCTTGGCGCATTGAACCAAGCCCTGTTTGCTGTCATGGTCTTGGTGCCACTTGCCCCGCTGGAGCTTCCTGCTGTTCCTGGACCCTGTGGACCCCTGCTGGAGCTGCTCTCTTCGGAGCGACTTCTCAGGCTTTCACTACCTCTTCCCTACCGCCACTACCTCTGCTGCTCCCCGGCGCCTGACTTCCCTCTGAGACCTATGCCCTCCTACCTGCTGCTGCTTTCTGTCCATGCCTGCTCTGGATTACCCATCAGGATTTTGGGAGTGGTGGGTTTTAGTATAGTGTACAAGTTCTTGGGGAGGGAAATTGCCTTTATTTTTGTTAGTGTTGTTATTTAATAAGCCTTCTTTTATAAAGTTCTTCATTTTTCACTTGCATTCTGGGTGTTGAACCTTTTTTATCACGTGGATGGCAAGGAGAGAAATTCCTGGTTGCTCTGCCCCCAAATTTGTTCCAAACCAGGACAGTATCTTCGTGGAGCCCAGTGACAGGTCATGGGGCACAAACTGGAACAAAGAACTTTCATGTAAACATAAGGAAAAACTTCACTTTGAGGCTTGTGGAGCGCTGTAACAGGCTGCCCAGAGAGGCTGTAAAGACTCCTTCACTGGAAATAATCAATCACACCTGGATATGATCCTCTGCAATCTAGTCTAGATGAAACAGTTCTACCATAGGTGTTTGACTGGATCACTAGTGGTTCCATTCAAATATTGACATTGTCATTCTATGATGTCTGGTGAGTATTGTTATTTTATTTGTTCTTGACACCAGGGTAACAACATACAAAGGTCAAATTATATTTTTAGCCAGTTACACTAGTGACTTTTTTGCATTACAGAAAAGATACTCATTGATTATTCTCTACATGATTATAGCAGGTAGTTTTTTTGCTCTTGAGTTTGCTTCTTGAAGTGTTTAAGAAAAAAAAAAAATCTGTCCTCATGATCATGAAGTGTAAAACCAGCATACTGCTATTGCAAAAAGCCAATCATCATTATATCAGCAAACACAGCATCATAGAATGATCTGGGTTGGAAAGGACTTCAAAGATCATGTAGCTTCAACCCCACTGCCGTGAACAGGGATACCTCCCACTAGACAAGGTTACTCCAGGCCCCATCCCGCCAGGGAAATTTCCTCCTCATATCTAATATAAATCTACTGTCTTCTAGCTTAAAGCCATCCCTCCTTGTCCTATCACTACATACTCTCGTAAAAAGCCCTTTCCCAGGTTTGTTATCAGCCCTCTTTAGGTACTGCAAGGCTACTCTAAGATTTCCCTTGAGGCTCTTTTCTCTTAGCTGAATAGCCTCAATTCTTGCATCCTGTGCCTCTAGGAGAGGTGCTCCAGCCCTCTAATCATTTTTATGGCCCTTTTCAGGAAATGCTGCCTCAGTCAGATGTCCTTTTCTTGTTGGGGGCTTTGCAGTACTCAAAGTGGCGTCTCGTAAGAACTGAGTAGAGAGGAAGGATCACCTCCATCAACCTGCTGGCCACACTGTTTTGGATGCAGCCCAGGATATGGTTGGCCATCCAGACTGTAAGCACACACCGCCAGCTCATATTCAGTTTCCCATCAACCAGCACACTCAAGTCCTTCTCCTTGAGACTGATCTCAAGTGATTCACTGTCCAGCTTGTATTTGTGCCTGGGATTGCTCACACCCAGGTGCAGGACCTTGCACTTGGCCTTGTTGAATCTCATGAGGGTTGCACGGGCCCACCACTTAAGCCTGTCCAGATCCCTCTGGATGGCATCCCTTCCCTCTAGCATGTCAACTGCTTTATACAGCTTGGTGTTATCTGCAAACTTGCTGAGGGTGTACACAATTCCACTGTCCCTATCACTGATGAAGAGGTTAATCAACACTAGGCCAAGCATCTAGCCCTGAGGGATTCCACTCCTCACTGGTCTCCACTGGGACATTAAGCCATTGATTGCATCTCTTTGAATGTGACCATCCAGCCAGCTCCTTATCCAGGGAGTGGTCTGCACATCAAATACATGTTTTCTGAATTTAGTGACCAGGATGTCATGTGGGGTAGTATGAAACATTTTACACAAGTTCCAGTAGAAGACATATGTTACTCTTCCCTTATCTACTGATGTGGTGACTCCAATGTAAAAGGAATGATTTGGTGAAGCCGTATTGGTTATCACCAATAACTTCTTCAGGAGGAACTGCTCCATTATCTTGCCAGACACAGAGGTCAGATTGCCTATAGCTTCTAAGAGGTCCTTTATTAACATCTTTTTTAAGATGGGGGTGATATTTTCCAGTCAGCAGGCCCTTCACCAGACTGCCATGTCTGTTGTTATATGTTTCAAATATAACAGATAGTGGCTTGGCAAATTCAGCTGCCAGTTACCTCAAGACTTGCAGATGGACCTCAACAGGACCCGAGGACTTGTGTAACTTCAGGTTCTTAAGATGGTCACAAACCTCATTTTTGTTTATAGTGAGCAGATCTTTCTGCTCCAGTCCCTACCTTTGCCTTCTGGAACTTGGGTTGGTGGAGGTAGAGCCTTTGCCAGTGAAGACGGAGGGGAAAAAAGTAATTGAGTACCTTGACATCCTCTGCATCACTCCTGACAGGGTTTCTCTTTTCCTTCTTGAGAGGTATCACATTTATCTAACCTTCCTTTTGTCACTAACATACCTGTTGCAATTTTTCTTGTTCCCCTTTATATCCCTGGAGAGATTTAATTCTATCTATGCTTTAGCTTTCCTAACCTGATCCCTGGCTGCTCTGGTAACTTCTTTATAATCCTCTCATTTAGCCCGTTCTTGCTTCCAGTCCTTGTAGACTTTGTCCCCAAGAAAGTCCAGGAGCACCTTGTTCATGCATGTTGACCTCATGGCATTCTTGCCTGGCCTTTTTTATTTGTTGGAATCCACTGCTACTGGGTTTGAAGGAGACAATCCTTGAATATTGAACAGACTTCTTGGACCCCTCATCCTTTCAGGACACAACACTCTCACAAGCAGATCCTTGAAGAGGATGAAGTCTGCTCTCTTGAGATCTAGAGTAGTTAGTTTCTGTGTACTTTCTTTGATACCCCAAATACTGTTAACCCTAACATTTCATAGTTGCTGCAGCCAATCCTGCCCTTCAGCTTCATATAACTCACCAGCCTGTCCTTCCTGGTGAGAACAAGGTCCACCATAGCACCTTTTCTAGTGAGTTCCTCTGCCACTTTTTGGAAGAAGTCATCCAAGCATCCCAGGAATCTCTGATTGCTGGTGGTTTGCTGTGTTGTTCTTTCAATAGATGTCAGGCTGGTTGAAATCTCCTATGATGACCAAGGTTTCTAAATGTGAAGCTGCTCCTATCTGTTTATAGAGGGCCTCATCCATCTGGTCTAGCTAGTCAGGTCGTCTGCAGCAGATCCCCACTATGAGGTCTCCCTCCCTTGCCATCCCTTTCACCCTAACCCATAAGCTCTCTGTCAGCTCTTCATCCACTCTCAGATAGTGCTCCATGGACTACAATTGATCAGTGATAACAGAAGGTAACACCAACACCCCTTCTCCCTTGTCTGTCTTTCCTGAAACATTTCCTTACAATATATGTGCTAAAACCTTTATTGAAAAAAAAAAAAGCCCACACTGGAAATACACTTCATCTTAACATCATGCCCATGCTGTGTATAGCATGTTTAAAGTACAAGCTATTTTAAGTAATTGTGGCATTTACTTACTTACCAAGGCACAATGTAAGTATAGACTACATAGCATAGATGTCCTCATGGTAGTTCTGAACATGCCAAACCTTACCTGGCCACTAAGCTACATCATCACAAACACTGATCAGTACACACTCATGGCACTAATTGGGATCTTAGCTCTTGCTCTCATTCAAATACTACTCATATTTGCCTAATTTCTTGCAAAGTGATTTAAAAGCCTTGTCACATAACCTACATTTCAAGTGGAAACAAAACCACTTTTGGAGGGTTTTTAAAAACAGAAATCCAAACTAAATACATCTTACTAAATGGAAGACTAAATACTTCTGTGTGTGATTTAATAGTTCACACAGGAAGAGAGTCTGTAAAATCTGTTACAAGATATGAATATAGGATGAGAAGAAGCTACATGAAGTAACAGTAAAGCAGTAGAGTGACCTGTCTTAACAGTTGAGTCATATTATATTTGGGATTGACAGATAAAACATTCTGATTACATTTCAGAAGAATTTTAGGCTTCAGCTTGCGCAGAATTACCTGTCTCAAAATCACTATGCTTTGACAGAAGATGGCAGAAAAATATCAGACTGTAGAAGTCCTAATCACCACACTTTCTACTGATTTCCCAGGCTACTTCTGCTTTGTTACCATTTGGTTTGATGCTTCAAATTTCCCTGTAGTCAAAACAAATTATACGTCCAGTTAATGAAAACTACACAATGTGTGTCAATCAGACTTTTTGAAGCTATCGGTTCTCTATACGCACTGCCTTGTCCATTTGTAAATGTGCCTTACTTACATAGTACAAAGTATCTGTCCCTGCTTGCTCCTAGAACTCAGAAAACAGTAAAAGCTCTCTGGTATAAATAACTTAATATACAAATAATAAAAATATCTATGTCTCTTGACATATAATTTTTCATAAATTCTTCATAAATTAAGGTTTTCCTTATAAGTTAACCAACACAACTTCATGCATCTGAGCACACACAGTTCTTATCAGCCACCATTTGGCTTCTGGCACTGGGTTTCAAGTTGCAGAGACATGGTACAGAGCTCTAACTTAATCAGCAGGGTTTTAATTAACTGTAGAAAATACCCACCCAAATACTATCAAAATTGTTGTTAGTTTTTTCCAGTGTACAAAAATAAACACCACTATGGTGTCTCAGTGAACCAATGAATAAGCAATGATACGCTGAACAAATATACATTTCTAAGTGGATATTACATCAAGTATGATAAAAAATATGCACATGTTGCATCCATACAGGAAAACAGTCACAGCAGAAACATAATAAGGCAAATGAATAATAAAAACTGCTCAGCATATCACAGTATCACAGTTATGATAAGGTTGGAAAAGACCTTAAAGATCATCCAGTCCAACCTAAATCCAAATAAACCAAGTAAACCTAACATCTAACATCTAGATCACGCCACTCAGCACTTCATCCATATGCACAAGCTTGCACAGTGTGGGCTGCCGTATGCAAGATATATAAAGAATTAAAAATTCTTAGCATCCCTGGCATAAAAACCCATAAATCTCAGAACCAGGATAGTTTAGTATACCATGAAATAAAAATGTGGAAGTGTAATTACCAGCACAAGAAAAAATAAAGCTTTATATCTTTGAGATGGAAGTGATTAAAAAAAAAACACCAATTGAAAAAAAAAAAATTACCCATGGACTTACTACTTCAGAGACATCTAATAACATAACACTAACATTTTGGCACTGAAAAAGGACAAATTGCAGATGTAGGCAGACATGGTAGCATCAAATAAAGGGTGAGGATAAGATCAAGAACCCAGAATCCAGAAGAACATCACAGACAACAACGTGGTAGACTCAAGGTGGTGGTAAATATTGCAACCCCTTTCCCTCTTTCTCCACTCTCCTCCTCCTCACATTGCTGTTTAGGATAAAATAAAGCAGTTAAGCACTTGGGTCTGAGTCTTAATTCTGTTCCAAGAATATATGAAACCTGATCATGATAACCTATTTGATCGGACATCACTCAGGAGTTAAGCCCAGCCACCCCCAACCACATAGAATTGTCTGAGGTCAGTTGGAAAGCAAGGGAGTTTAACTTCTGCCAAATTAATTGCAACACAAGAGGGGATTGTGACATTAATTGGCATAATGGACAGCATTCTCAGAGAACAGAAAGTGCAATTAAGCTGTGACCTTCTAGGAGTGAAAAAGGGAAAATAGGTAGTTTTATGGTATGGCCCTCCCAGTAGGAAATCACCTCTGTAGGTATAATTAAGGTGGTTAGTGTATAGTACACATTTAACCTGTGACTTCCTGTGAGTCTGTAGAGGAAACTGGGATATTAAGATGTGACCCTCTCAGAATAACCCCTTTGTAGGGCTATGGCCACTCAAAAGGCAGTCGATTCTTGCAACTGTGTGAGTTTGTAGAGTGTATCGAGGACTGCATTTTGTCGCAATTGGCTGGTGAGCTAACCAGGGGTGAGGCATTTCTTGATTTGCTGTTTGCAAATAGGGAAGACCTGGTGGGTGATGTGGTTGTCGGAGGCTGTCTGGGAGGCAGTAATCATGAAATTACTAAGTTTTCAGTTAATAGTGGATCAAAAAGAGGGTTTAACAAAACATCTAAACTGGATTTCCTCAGGGCAGATTTCAGTTTAGTTAAGGACTTGATTAGGAAAGTTACTTGGGAGGCAGCCCTTCACAAGAAGGAGGTCCAGGAAAGCTGGATATACTTCAGGAATGTATTACTGAAGGCACAAAACCAGGCCGTCCCTGTATGTTGCAAGATAACCCATAGGGGAAAAAGACCAGCCTGGATGAGTAAGGAAATTCTGAAAAAACTAAGAGAGACAAAGAGGATGTACCACCTCTGGAAAAAGGGCGAGGTCAATCAAGTCATGTATAGAGGAATTGTCAGGTTTTTTTGTGTAGGAAGAAAATTTGGGAGGCTAAAGCCCAACTTGAAATCTGGCTGGCCACCACTGTTAAGGATAATATGAAGGCCTTTTATAAATTTATCAATGAAAAAAAGAGGGGTAGTAATAACTTCTCACTCCCTACTGGCCATGGAGGGAAATCTAGTAACTAGCGATGAGGATAAGGCAGAGGTAATTAATGCCTCCTTTGCCTCTGCCTTCAACAACAGGGTAGACTATCATCAGGATGACTACTTACCTAAACTGGTGGATGGGGATAGGGTACAGTGTAGTTCCCCTGCTATCCAAGATCTGTTTGGATCCCCACAGGACCATGGGACTGGATGGGATTAACCCCCGAGTGATGAGAGAGCTAGCGGATGAGCTTGCAAAACTGCTCTCCATAGTTTATCAGAAGTCATGGATCACAGGTGAGGTCCCAGATGATTGGAAGTTGGCAAATGTGAACCCCATATACAAGAATGGTCAGAAGGATGATCTAGGTAAATATAGACCTGTTAGCCTCACCTCAGTTCTGGGTAAAGTTATGGAACAGTTAGTGCTATCATACAACAACTGATTGATGGCCAAGAGATTAAGCCCAGCCAACATGGGTTTAGGTGAAGTAGGTCTTGCCTGATTAACCTAATCTCTTTTTGTGATCAAGTGACTCATCTGGTAGATAAGAGGAAGGCTGTGGATGTGGTTTACCTAGATTTCAAGGAGGCATTCGAAACTGTCTCCCATGACATACTCCTAACTAAGAAGGCAGCAAGGAGCTTTGACAGGAATATACTGTGCTGGGTCAGGAACTGGTTCGATGGATGAGCCCAGAGAGTGCTGGTAAATAATGTCACATCTAGTTGACATGCTGTTACTAGTGGTGTTGTCCAAGGGTCAATGTTAGGTCCGGTCCTATTCAACATTGTCATTGATGATGGGTTGGAATCCATCATGAGCAAATTTGCGGATGACACCAAGCTTGGAGCCCATGTTGATCTGTTGGACTGTAGGAGGGTCCTGCAGAGGGACAGACTGGATAGATGGGCAGACTCTAGTAGGATGCATTTCAAAAAGTGTGGGGTTGTGCATTTCGGTTATAACAACCCGAGGCAGAACTATAGGCTGGGAATGGAGTTCTTGGAGAGTAGCCAGGTAGAAAGACTCGGGGGTATTGGTGGACAGTAAACTTAGCATGAGTCAGCAATGTGCCCAGCCAAGAGGGCTAATGGCATCCTGGCCTGTATCAAGAATGGTGTGGCCAGCAGGGAGAAGAAGGTTATCCTCCCCCTGTATTCGGCACTGGTTAGACTGCACCTGGAGTATTGTGTTCAATTCTGGGCCCCTCAGTTTTGGAAAGAAGTCGAGGTTCTGGAATGAGTCCAGAGAAGAGCAACTAGATTGGTAAAGGGCCTGGAAGGTAAGCCCTATGAGGAGAGGCTGATGGAGCTGGGTCCTTTTAGCCTGGAAAGGAGGAGACTCAGGGGTCTATGACTACCTAAAAGGTGGTTGTAGTCAGGTGGGGGTCAGTCTTTTCTCCCTGGACAGTGGACACAGGACAAGGGGTCACAGTCTTAAGCTCCATCAGGGGATATTTAGTCTTGACATTAGGAAAAGGTTTTTCACTGAAAGAGTGATCAGATTTTGGAACAGGCTACCCACGGAGGTGGTTGAGTTACCATTTCTGGAGGTGTTTAAGGTTAGGCTGGATGAAGTGCTGAGTGGCATGATCTAGATGTTATATGTTTAGGTTTACTTGTTTGGTTTTAGGTTGGACTGGATGATCTTTAAGGTCTTTTGCAGCTTCATCATTACTGTGATACTGTGATGACTCCTCCGATCTGAGGACTTTTTAATTCCTTGAAACCTACTTGGATTCAATTACAAGGTAGGATTGAAAATACCCCTGATGGAGACTGGATTAGGGCTGCTTTGGAGTGACCCCTGACCATCAGTGGACAGGGAGAAAAATGTGGACACAGGTGGAGGTAGCACAGGAGCTGGTTAACTTTGGGAGAAAATATGACTCTTTTGGTGGATTTTCCCAAAGAACTGAAACCATGGCTGTGCAAGTTGCAGAACAAGTTACTAGGTGGCCATAATTTTCTAGGAAACAAAATACCCTAACCCAAAAGAGACTGTGGAAGCAAAGCCTACAGAGATGCATTCCTTGGGAAGTGATGGATGGACTCCTGACCAGAAAATTACAACAAATCATGCAGAAATGGTGAGGGCAAAAGGCCAAGTTTACACCAACCCCATTGTTCTGCCCCTGATACACTTTCTGATGGAGCCAACCAAGGGTAAGAAGGTGTTGAGAAACTAGACCCTCCACCCCTGAAACTGCGGAGGAGGTTGCAGGTTGTATGTTTCTAATACAAAATGGGATTTACTGATTACAATTGTTGTGGAACCAAGGTAAAGACCAATAATCATTTTATTTGATACTGGGACACAAATTACTGTTCTGTTCTGTTCTGAAGTGAAGCAGAATGATATGGAATCTCAACTGCATCTCAAAACCTAATTGTTAAAAATGCTTTAAAAAAAACATAGTCAGTGCCTGGTAACACTGGTATGAATCTGGTAACACTATGGTTTCCAGGAGATGAAGACCCTGTCAATACTATGGTGGCCATAGGTGATTTCCAGATTACTCTGTTAGGCATAGATGTTTTGAAGGGTAGACAGTAGCGTGATATCTGAGGAAACACATGGTCTTTTTGTGTTCCCAGAGCAGATGATTAGTTGAAACATCGGACATGGAGGTGTGTTTATTGCAAGCAGTGCCTACCCTTCACCCCTCCAAACTGATAAATGTGAAACCCTACCCATTGCCATTAGGAGTAAGAGAAGTAATTACAGCAGTTTTAGAGGACTTAAAAAACCAATGAGTTGTAGTTTCTACTCACTTTAATTCTCCAGTATGGTCAATCCAAAAGCCAAATGGCAAATGAAGACTGACAATAGATTACCAGAGACTGAATGCCAACACGGTTCTACTGACAGCTGCTGTACCAATCACTGCCGAATGGATAGCCTCCATTCAGAAGTACTCTCACCCTATTATGGTCATTATCAATGTCAAGAATATGTTTTCTGTGGTTCCCCTGCAACTTGAGGACCAAGATGGCTTTGCCTTTACTTGGGAGGGACAATAATACACCTTTACACAACTCCCTTGGGGATACATGCACTTCCCTATGCTGGCTCATCATGCTGTAGCACAGGAGTTGGAAACAATCCCTTTAAAAGTGGAGTGGAAATCTATAAATATATAGATGATGTACTAATGTGGGAGAGTCAAATAAAGGAAGTTGAGGAGATCCAGAGAACGTTATCATCCATTTAGAAAGCACAGGACTGACAATTCCACCTAAGAAAATACAACCTCCTTCAAGTGACCTAAAATGCTTGGGAATCTGGTGGAAGAAAGGGATGACATATATCCTACTCAATACTCTCTCGTCTTTTGACCAGATCATGATGCCAGGGTCAAAGAAAGACTTACAGCACACGCTAGGGTTGCTTGTGTTTTGGAGGAAACATACTCCTGACATTTCAATTATTGCTAGATCCCTGTATGATTTATTGCTAAAGAGAGCTCAGTGGGAATGGACTCAGATCCGTGATGAAAACTTTAAAGCTGTTGGTGTTGGAAGCAAATGCCCTTAGCACCATTCATTCAAAAGATCCAGCCAAGATTGAACGGGAGTTTGCCAAGTCTGGACTGCCAATCAATTTCCAGCAAAAGGGTCCAGAGATGCCTATTTGGCTCATTGCCTATTCTCAGTTTTAAAGATGTGGTGAAGAGACATACAACTTGGGAGAATGGTTTGCTTGTAGTTAGTCTAGCTCTAAGAGAAGCTGAGCAGACCATCTGGCAACAAAACATAGTGTTCAGAGGTCCATTTAACCCAAGCAGTGCTGGAGGGAACTCCACCTCATGATGGGGTGACCCAAAGAGCCTCAGTGCAAAAATAGTTTGCACAAATAGAACACTATTGTGAAATCTTTTAGGTATCTGAAGGACACACAAAAGTGTTAAACATACAAGATCAGATAGATAGGGAAACACCCACGCTGTCACCTGTGATAGAGGTAGCTCCCCCATTTTCTGGACAATTGCAAAATGTCTGGTTCACAGACACCTCATCAAAGCTAGAAGGAAACATCTGGAAAACACTGAGCTGTGGCACTCCAAAGAGATACCAAACAGCAGATTATTACTGTATAGGAAGGTAGTGCACAAGCAGGAGAACTAATTGCTGGGTGGAGCATTTTCCAACATGAGACTATCTCTGCTTCCTCTGTCTGTATCTACACTGACTCTTATGCTGTGTTCAAAGGCTGCACTGAGTGGCTTCCATTCTGAGAACAATGGATGGGAGGTCAACTGAATACTGGTAGGGCAAAATGAAAAATGGCAAGACAGTCTTACCATTGCCAGACAAGTAGAATTTGCAGTAGTTCGGGTAGCATCTCATCAATGGGATTATACTCCAGTGAGCCAATGGAATGCCAAAGTTGACTAACTAGCCCAGTTGACTCCCCTGTAAAGCGCTCAGACAACAGAACATTTGGAACATTTGTTGGAATGGATACATGTAAAGTGGAAATATTCAGAAGCTAAGGACCAATTCTGTGAGGCACAGGCCAGAGGGTGACCCGTTATGATGGAAGAAGGTAAGACTAGTGTATCTTCCTGTGAACAATGTCACACCTGTCTGAGCAGCCATCCCCCTACATCTGAGAGATGAAAAAGGTCTATGGCTTGGCAGGTTGATTATATTGGTTCTCTTCAAACATCAGAGGGAAAATACTATGTACTGGTAGGTGTGGAGATTATATCTGGATTAGTGCAGGCTAAAGCATGTGCTAAGGTGACATGGGAGAGCACAGTAAAGGCTTTAAGGGAGTGGTTTGGAATTTTTCCCAAGCCACAATTGATCCATGCAGATAACAGCTCACACTTGACAGTCACAGTGGTTCAGGAGTGGGTTGCTCAGGAAGACATTTCATGGGTGTTCCATACTCCATATTACTTACAAGCAAATGGAATTGTGGAAACGGTCTATTAAAACACTTCCTCAAGCTGCACAACCAGGATGGGCTGAGTGGGTATGGGATGCAGAGACCAGTGTTAACAGTTGTTGGGGAGTTAATGGATGCCCAAAGATCACAGTATTTTGTCCAAAAGCTGCAACAATAATGCCAGGCTCACATGGCCCTCACCACCCCAGAAATCCATCTCACTTTCCAGGAAAACCTGTCTTGGTTGAAATCCCCACTGTGGGAGCAGTACCACTGGTATTGGACACCCCAGTAAACAAATCCACCTGAAAAGCAAAAGACGTATGTGGGAAAGTTCATAAGATTCATGCTCGATGGATTGTCCCTTCCTTCTAACCCAAGAATTAATCTGCATTTGTTTCATTTTCAGGAGGAAATGAGCAACCCAGACGTGCTTACAGAAAAAGCCAAGTAGATGTGGATTTTAGGATAATTTGGTGAGAATGTAGATGTTAATTTTGATCCTATTGTTTTGGGGATTTAAGTATAAGAGTGAAGAACCAATGTTTTCACCTTCTTCCTACTTGTATGATCCCTTAAAAGATAATGGATTTGTTTTGTTAGCAAGAGCTGTAAGCCAAACTTTTAACCTGAATCACAGCTGGGTTAGTGATGGGCTAACGTTATCGAGCTGGCCGTGGACCTCCATACCCTTTATACTAATGTCAACTGTAAGTAATTACAGTGAAACTGGTAGCACTATTTGGGATGACAGTGAAAGGTGGCAAATTCAATTTACCACTGTAGGACACTATTGCTTAAATCGTACTTAGAAGGGTGTAGCTGATGTGGGAAAACTCAGATGTTGATGGACACTCACATACAAACTGGTTAATAAAGAGAGAGAGGTTTACATATAGATGCGACTTGACGAAAATGGATGAAACAAAAGGTTTAAAGGGTTTTGTTCGGACAAAAATGACACCTTTGTACTTTGATGGCCTGGAAACCGAATTTACAATCAGACCTGTGAGTGGAGGAACAACACTGGAGTCTGGTACTGTATGGGCAGGATGAATAACTTTTTTTTTGGCCCTTCGGGAGATGATAACACAACTTATCACCAGTTTCTACGGTTTGCAGCTGAACCATTTGCAAACAGTGCCAAAGCTCAGAGCTTTGTTATGGTTTAGCACCGGTTGCTTAACCATACAGAGGCTAAACCCTTGCCTTCCTTAAACCTGGAAGGAAGAAAATAAATACAATTACAGAAACCAGAATGCAAATATTAAGACTTCATTGTGAGCTAAAGGAAAAGGAAATGAAAAGTAAAAGATAGTGAGAGGAAGGGAAAAAAAAGAAGAGAACAAAGTCCCAGTCATCCCCTTGAAACTGGCAGCTATTCTCTGCCTTTTGTTAGGCCCTGACCTGAAAAGCAGTCATGATTAGGCTGCTTCTTAACCCAAACTCCACCCCTCCAAAGAAGAATAATCCCTGGAGCAACAAACTGTTGCCAGAGGGAAAAAAAAAAGAAGACAGAGAGAGATTGAGGAAGAGAGAGAAGCAGCTACTAACTACAGGGAAAAAAAGGGGGTGAGGGGTGTGTGCAAAATCTGTAGCAGCAGCCCCAAACTCTCCTACACAAACCTCTGGAAAAGCAGGGAGGGAAAAAACGGGTACTAGAGGAAGAAGGTGGTGAGTTCCCCTCCCCAGTTTAGGAAGACCCTCCTTTTTCTGTTTTCCCACTTCAGTTATAAGACCTCTTCCTAGATGCTGCTACAGTCAACTCCGCCCAACCTCTCTTTCTCCTGCCACAGTGAACTCTGGTGAATGAGGTGTAACTCCTTGTGTGCTGGAAAAGAATTTGATGCAGGAATACTACAGACAAATGGGGTTTAACCAAATCCACAACAATCTTGATTGGGACTAGTAAGACTGACAGTGCTCTGGACCTTTTACCTCAACAATCTCAACAGATGTGCACTGCAACCCTTCAAAACCACATGGTTTGGGACTATTTGTAAACTGAAAAGGGGGGGAGTATGTGGAAAATGAAACACTTCTAATTGTTGTTTAGAAACAGATTATGTAGGTGAAGTAGTTCTTCAACTGACCACAGACAGAAGAAAGTTAGCTCATGTCTCCATTCAAACACTGAATGACAAGGATAGCAATTTATGCTACAACTAGCACCATGGCCATCTAGATAAGATTGACACCTGAGCCACACGTGCATTTTGGGATTGAGGCATAGAAAGCTATTTTCTTGCTATGTATACAGATCCTACCTCTGGAACCCTCCAGAGACGATATTGGGCATGTGCCACACCACTGAAACAACATTATAAAAGGCAAGACCAACAGACATGAGCGTGAGGAGAACATCATTCCCCTCACCATCATGAGACTCAGAAGAACATCAGAGACAAGCAGACTGTCATGACACAATGGACTCGTGGTCATGGTGACTACTCAAATCTCTCTCCCTCCCTCCCTTACTCTTTTCTCCTCTTCTCTTTCCTCTTCCTCACATCGTTGACTGTTTTAAATAAAATAGTTTAGCACTTGACTTTGTATGTGTCTCAATTCTGTTCCAGAGAATACATGAAACCTGATCACAATAACCAGTTTGATTAAATTTAATAAATACATGATTTTGTAAATGCAGTTTCCAGAATGTATTTGCTAATTTACTATATCCTTATGTGCTTTCCTTTCAGATTTGTAATCACTCATGTCTCTCAGGGAAGACTTTAAATACAAAAACAGGACTCAGAACTGAACACTACAAATAAAACCACTATGCTCATTGCACTCCAAAAGTTATACTGAGATGTGTTAACTCTGTGTAGTATAAACTGTGCTTCAAATTTGAACAGACTTCAGATAAGAACAATCAAGAAATTGTTTTATGCAATGTTGTACTCTACTTCAAGGCAATGCAACCATAGGAAACTCTACTGCTGAAAATGCTAATCTCGGTGGATATCCCATAATAAGTATATGGTGGGTATATGGATCCCATAGTAATATGTGGTAAATATACCACGACATCATCTTAAAGTATTTGCTATTTACTTGTTTCTTTCAAAGCAATAAAAAATAGCTTCTTCTACCATAAAGAACCTAAAAGAGTACCCACATTAAGAACCACTATTTTTGTTACTATGGGCAATAGCAGTGTGCCAGTTCCCTTGTGGATTACACTCCAAAAAACAAACAACTGGCACTACTCCCTTATTAATAATGGTACTTTCATAAAGCTCATACATGTAGAGCAATAAAGAAGAGGCCTTAAAAATTTTAAGTTTGCTTGAAACAAATGTGATGGTCTAACATTTGAAATTAGGTAAAAACATGCTTACTTAGAAACACTGAAAGGCAATATTGCACTAGGGATGGCATTAAAAAGAAACCACTAGAAGGTGTATTTTACAAAATCACGTTTTTGAATGTTCAATCTCTGTGATTATGTATTTCCCGTGTTTAAAAATGAACACTGAAATACTGTATGCACAACCACAGATATTTTTGGATTGCAGTTCACATGCCATATACATCAAAAGAGTTACAGAGACTACATCTTTTCTAATATATATGCAATATTCCTAGATGTACATGTCATTTCCCATTTATTCAATAGTAATACTGTGGTTTTAATTTGAGTGGATTTCGTGCCTGAGGCATTGGGAAGTTGCTATGGCAACCAGACTGAATTTTTGCAACTGCAGACTGGTACCACTAGTTTGGAGCTTTCTGTTTTCAGTTTCCTGCTTCTTGATTTATTTTCATCTTTGTTTGGAGAGAGACATATGGCACTGAGCTGGGCACAGCATCCACCTTGCCATGGAAACCTGATAAATGGAGAGAGAGGGAAACCTTAGGGATCACCTACAATCCACTGCTGAAATTGAGAGTCCTTACATTGTCTGTGGTCCACTGGAAGAAGCATGCTGAAAATAGAAGACTGGCTTGGAGACACATGGATTAAAGAACTGACCTTAAAATACTTGTTGACACTGGTGGATATGTGCATTTACTCAATGGACTCCACACTTCAACAAGGAACAAGGACTGATGGAAGTCTTTTCCCTCTGAGTTGGAAGCTTGGCCCAGTTGTGTAAGAACATTGCTAATCTTTGAATGTCCTTGTGTTGGGAGTTTTACATTGCATAAATTAAATGTGTCTTTTCCTCCAAACTGAGTTAGTTTTTGATTTTGCCTGCAACTTTTTTAAGCGGTTTTTGAACTAGTGTTGCTTTTGTTTCAGCCCATTTCCATATTAACTAATCAGTTATCTCATCTCAGACCTGATCAACTGGTCAACGAATGACAAGTAGTTACAGATTACAACCAGTTTCAGTTGTGTAAGGGAAGAAAAGCTGACCAATTAGCAGTATCTTCTGGCATCTCTAACATATGAACCAGGTGGGATTTACTACCTCACCTGTCACACTAGAACTTAACAAACAGTTCTAGAGAACAGTAAGCTTTTATTATAACTCATTCTTTGTTAGATTTTCTGACAGAAAGCATGTCAGTGCTCCATTTCCCTACTTCCTAATGCATCTATATTAAAAAATAAAAATAGCAATTCTGAGTAGCAATGGTGAGATAACAGGAAAATCAAGGGAGCATCCACCCCATTTTACTTATCTATATTTTTCCCTGTGGGTATTTTTAAATGCTGGGGCCCTATAGGTTCAGCATACAAGGACTAGGTAGCAATTTACAGTGATCATAAATGGCCTGGGATCATGAGGTAAACACATGAAAACATGAGGTAATAAGCATCAAGTGAATTTCATTTTCTCTTCCAGATATCTTCTACACTTTTACAGAAAGGGTAATAATTTGGTGGATTTTAACCTATAGCTTGTGAGTCTCAAGCTACCCTTTCCACAGAAGACCAGTTCTACAGACTCAATTCCCACTTCCCTTTTATGCTTTAGAGAAGGAAAGTGTTCCACCAAATGTATTACTTTACAAAAGGGTCAATGCTTTTGAATGACATTTCCTTTTGCCTTGTATTCTAGCTTTTAAGAAAAAATGTATTAATCTCCATTTTACATATCATAATTGAGTAATGCTATCTTCAGGAAACGTTTGCATTTCAGAAACAGACAGGAAATAATACAATAACTTCTAACACAGGATTCAGTACACATGGAGGTTGATATTTTGACCATTCTGGTCTACACTAGGATAAATGTGAAATATTAAATAATAGGAAAAATATCATAGAATCTAAGTAAATACAATAGATTACCTCAAGAAATACAATCTTTCCTTAGACGGAGTGGTTAAGTGTCTGACATCTTGCTCCTTTTTTGCATCTTGGTGTTTTTAAAATAATAAATGTGAAATCTCTAAGACTGAAACTTCCCAAGATATTTTTCCATCTTATCCTACATTTCCTGAAGCATTAATTTGCTTATATGATAGTTTAAAAAAAACCCAAAATTTATTTAATTTTTAATTTCTCTTTAATATTAAAAAATGAATGTACTTGAATGTAGATTTATGAAATAATATTTATTAGAAAGGAGGCTAAAGAGACGTCCAGGAGTGCAACCTCTTCTCAGATGCTGTCTGTGAATTCAGAAATGACTCTGTGCAGTAACAGTCTAAACACAAATGCAAAAAGTTAACACTAGGAATTCTGAGTATATTAAACACTTATACGCATTACAAAATTATGAATTACAAAAGCCAAGAACTCTTAGTTTACATCAGAATCAACAATCTTTATTTGCCATTGTAAAATTACCCAATTAATTTTTTATGCATAGAAACAGAATGTACCCCAAATTTCTTTTACTGAAAAGGCATTTTTAATTAAAATTTTACTTGTGTTAGCAAGGACATGTATTTATAAATGGGAGCCGATTGCAATTATCATCCTTGACATGATTTATTACTTGCCATTATGTATTATTTGATCGCTTCAGAGAGGTCAGCCATTTGAAATTTTGGAATTAAAGACACAAACTTCTCATCAGATAACATTAAGGCAATCATAGCTGCAGGATACCCTAAAAAATCAATTTAGAAGAACAGAACCTAATTTCAGCCAGATGCCACAGGGAAAACAGGTAGCAGTATAAATCTGTATTATTCACTGTTTGCTGATGTTTAATTTTACATTAATAGGAAACTTATTTCCAAGCCATAGTAGATCACCCCTCAGTTCATAGCCACTAGGCTTTTGTACTGCAGTGGAATAAATGACATTTCCTCTCATCCAGCAACTTGTTACTTACGTTATTCTTCTAAGAAAGGAGTCTAAATTCTATAACCATCTTAGCCTGTGGAGTTGCCAATGTTGTGACCAGCAGTACTTCTACTTGTACAGAAAATAAATAAAATGTAGCAGCTTTATGTGAAATCTGTGACAAAGACACATGCACACACACACAAAAAAAGAAAACCCACAACAAAAAAAACAGGGTGTCTGGCGTATGGAGTAAGTCATGAAACCACAAAGTCAAATTTTGCAAAGGCGTATTCACAGTTACTGCTTATGACAAAACACAAGCTTAAATATGTGGTCAAAAAGCACATAGATGAGGATGGGAGAACACTTGAAATTTCAGGTGCAGAATACCCTTCACCTTTCTTCAAAACAGTAAGAAATACTAGTATCAGTCTCAGTCTTTCAAAAAAATAAATTGAACCAATAACCCACTTCTCCCCCCCAAAAAAAAACCCAATAAAATTTTCAGTAATATCAGTGTTACTTCACTTAAAACACTATAAACAGCAACTGGAAATTAGAGTTCTTTTAAAAATTTTTACTTATTTGTCTTCTGTGATTTGGTGCAGAAACATAATGTAGCCTCCAGTTAAAAATTAATACATAAGTTATCGGTCAGCCCTGTGGTTTGAAAGTCCATGTAATGTCCATCTGTAATTGTCGACTCACAGTTTAAGACAATTAAATCATCTTATTTGACTGTGTGCTTGTACTGCTTTTTCTCAAAATGATCACATTCCCTCAATATAGAAATTTAATTCTTTACCTTATTATTTTGACAGCATAGAAACTTCTGCATGTCTGAAATATACCCATAATTTTTTAACACATGGCCAATACCAATAATACTCCAGACATAGTCTCTTCCTTTGTGTATGGTCTAGTTTTGCCTTTATCGTAAATCATTCAATTGGATATCACTGAATTTAAACTATTCAATTGGATTTAACAGGCTGCCTGCCCAGGGAATTGGTGGAGGTGTTTAAAAGATATATCGCTTAATGACACGGTTTAGTGGTGATAGGTTAATGGCTGCACTTGATGTTCTTGAAGATCTCTTCTAACCAAAATTATTCAAAGACTATCATACACGGTATTTCTTCAAGACCGTCTTAATAACCCTAACTGTAAGCCAACAGCCATAAAAACATGCTGTGTTTACTAGAGCAGGTTTAAAAATATAAACTTTCCTCTAAAGAAAGAGAAGAAAGGACATAGATTCTATAAGTTGAGTTTTAAAGCCTCATGAAAAAAAATGAAAAGAGTCTATTAATCACAGAATATGTAAGGAGTACTGGGCCTTAAGTATACTACTATAAGTAGTGCCAAATTTTACCACAAGTTGTGTAACTATCTTTGTTAAAATTCCTCACAAAAATCAATTAAAAACTAATACTTGGTAAACTATATTTTAACTTGAAGTTAGTATTTATCTGAGGATGACTGCCTGTTCCTTAGGTGTTTTTTGGTATAATGGGTGAGTGTTTAGTAATATCTAAGTATTGTCTGCTCTCTGAGCCCCTATTCTAATGTCTTACCATCTTTGCTGCAAATTTTTTTTCCTAACACTAGATCAGAATTTCTCTTCTTGAAATTTGCCTGTTCTTGATCCTTTTGTTTTGTATGACTTCAAAAAGCCTAGATCCATTTTGTACAAAACGTCCCACTAGACAGCAGAAGGTATTCAGACATCCATTGCCCACCATTAACCTTTCCCTCTTCTGTTCCTCCAGTCCCTCCCATGCAGTCATCTGGAAAGACTTTTGGGCTCTGTCCAGTTTGTCTTTCTCATACTATGGAACTAAAACCGGACACAGGAAGCCTGGCTATGTTCTGACACATACTGCAGTATTCCTAACCACACGGAGCTTCCACAGTTTGCAGTGTGATTCTGTTAAAAAATTAGCATTAGAAAAATAGCCTTCTAAAATTAGTATTTGGAACCCAGTGTTAAGCAAAAAAAAAAAACCAGTTACAACTCCTATTTGTATGTTATTATGAGTAATTTGGTAGACTGAGAGAGGAGACTGAGAATGTCTACAGATGACTGGGAAAACCATATGACAAGGTCTCCCACGATATACTCCTGGTGAAGATGGCAGCAAGTGGCTTTGACAGGAATATTCTATGCTGGGTCAGGAACTGGTCGGATGGATGAGCCCAGAGAGTGCTGGTAAATGGTGTCACATCTAGTTGGTGACCCGTTACTAATGGTGTCCCTCAAGGGTCAGTGTTAGGTCTGGTCCTGTTTAACATCTTTATTGATGATGGGCAGACTCTAATAGGATGAGTTTTAACAAGTCTAAGTGTCAGGTTCTGCATTTTGGTTGTAACAACCCCAGGCAGAACTNGGAGAGGCTGATGGAGCTGGGTCTGTTTAGCCTGGAAACGAGGAGGCTCAGGGGTGACCTAATCACTGTCTGTAACTACCTAAAAGGTGGTTGTAGTCAGGTGGGGGTTGGTCTTTTCTCCCTGGACACTGGAGACAGGATGAGGGGTTATCGTCTTAAGCTCCATCAGGGGAGGTTTAGACATGACATTAGGAAAAGGTTTTTCACTGAAAGAGTGATCTGATTTTGGAACAGGCTGCCCACGGAGGTGGTCGAGTCACTGTCTCTGGAGGTGTTTAAGGTTAGGCTGGATGAAGTGCTGAGTGGCATGATCTAGATGTCACATGTTTAGGTTTACTTGGTTGGTTTTAGGTTGGACTGGATGATCTTTAAGGTCTTTTCCAGCCTCATCATTACTGTGATAACTGTGTTACTGTGAAAAAAATCATATAAAGGAGGGATAAACACAGAGGCTCTTTCTCAATCATCCCTCTCAGAGCATATTCATTGAAACATTTGTCCAGTACCAAGTGCAGGGGAACTTATATGATGTAGTTAACTTTGCCCTCCTGTGGGGAAGAGGTAAAGAAAATCAAATGTATGACAGCTCAAGAGTGCTAATTCTGAAACTGTGGGAACAGCAGTCTATTTTATGACAGCACTGAAATGTTGAAATCGTACTCCTAAAAGCAGAAGGTCAGCTTGATCTGCTGAAAGATGTAATAAATAAGAATAAATAGAACATGGACTACGAAACTGACATAAGAGAACTGAAGGAACTAGGTAAATGAATCTGCTTTGTGGTGAATTTTGTAAACTAACATACTTACTACAAATGATGTAATGGTAAGTTACACAGATATGAAGCTACAACTAGAGGGTATAAAATGGTGCTATTGCTCACAATAAATTGTTCTTCAGATGCATCTTGCTCTGAAGTCCATGTCTTCAATTGCCATATCCTCCCTCACAGAGTCACAGGATCACAGACTGGTTTTGGTCAGAACAGATCTTGAAGATCATCTAGTCCAACCTCTGACTCAGTGCTGCATGCTCACCACTAAACTATGTCCCTAAACACCAGGTTCATACATGGTTTAAATACTTTCAGGGATGGTGACTCAACCCTGGGCAGGCTATTCCAAAGGCTACTCATCCTTCCAATGAAAAAATGTTTCCTAATATCCAGTCTAAACCTTCCCTGTCATAGCTTGTATCCATTTTTTCTAGTCCTGATAAAGTATTTTGAATTCAGATGACGGTGTATGATCGCAAGCTGCGAAATCTTATCAGTGTGCAGCCCAAATGCCAGGGTTGGTGCTATCCACTTCCATCCAGGCACACTGCCTCTTAGGCACTGTGAGTGCCTCTCTCACAGTAAGAGACATGATTGTGTGAACAGGATTCCTATTGATTTGAAATGATTTATGGAGCACAGACATCACAATTGAACATACAGAAGACCTTTAGACATACTCGGCAGTCAAAACACTTTTCCAATGCTTATCAGTTTTTCTGGTATTAGTAGGTATTGCTTGTAGTGTATTTTCCAGAATTCGGGTTATATGATTAAAACACTGCATAACAAGCAACAATTATTTAATTGATGTGTGCTGAATACCTTTGATACTGTAAAACAAGATGGATTCAGGTGACGATACAACTCAAAGTAGTAAACTGAAGTCATCAGAAACACAAAAGGCCAAAACATTCATAGCTGGGAAGTAACACAGATTCACAGAATGGTTCAGGTTGGAAGGGGACTTAAAGATCATCTAGTTCCAACCCCCCTGTCATTAGCAGAGACACCCCCGACTAGACAAGATTGCTCAAGGCCCCATCCCATCTGGCCTTGAACACTTCCAGGGAGTGGGCAGCCACAACCTCCATGGACTTGTTCCAGGGTTTCACCACCCTCATAGTGAAGAACTTCCTTCTGACTTCCAGTCTAAATCTACACTCTTCCAGCTTGAAACCATTCCCCCTGGTCCTACCACTACAAGCCCTTGTAAAAAGACTCTCCCCAGCTTTCCTGTAGCACCCCTTCAGGTAATGGAAGGCCACAATAAGATCTCCGCAGAATCTCCTCTTCTCCAGGCTGAACATCCCCAACTCTCAACCTGTCCCCATAGGAGAGGTGCTCCAGCCCTCCGGTCATCCTTGTGACCTTCCTCTGCACAGGTTCCAACAGTTCAATACCTTTTCTGTACTGGGGGCTCCAGAATTGAATACAGTACTCTAGATGGGGGTCTCACCAGAGCAGAAGAGAGGGGAAGGATCACCTTCCTTGACCTACTGGCCATGCTTCTCTTGATGCAGTCCAGGATGTGGTTGACTTTCTGGGCCACAAGCGAGCATTGCCGGCTCATGTTGAGTTTTCCTTCAACTGACACTCCCAAGTCCTTCCCCTTAAGGAGGCACTCTACCTGTTCACCACCCAGCCTGTATTTGTCCCTGGGTTTGCCTCAACCCAGGTGCAGGGTCTTGCACTTGGTCTTGTTGAATCTCATGAAGTTGGAACCAGCCCACCTCTCAAGCCTGTCCAGGTCCCTCTGGATGGCATTCCTTCCCTCCAGCATGGCCACCACACCACACAGCTTGGTGTCATCAGCAAACTTGCTGAGGCTGTACTCAGTGTCACTGTCCAAATCGCCAACAAAGATGTTAAACAGCACTGTTCCCAGTACCTGACCCCTGAGGGACATCACTCGTCACTGCCCTCCATTTGGACTTTGAGCTGTTGACCACAACTCTCTGAGTGATACCATGTAGCCAATTCATTATCCAGAGAGTGGTCCATTCATCAGGTCCATGATTTTCCAGTCTGGTGACCAGGATGTCATGTGGTATAACGTCAAACACTCTACGCAAGTCCAGGCAGTTGACGTCAGTTCCTCTTCCATTTTCCACTTGTGCGGCAACACCATCATAAAAGGCCATCAAATTAATTAGGCATGATTTGCCTCTGATGAAGCCATCTTGGTTAGCAATTATCTCTTAATTTTACATAGGCCTCAGGATGACCTTTAGGAGGATCTGCTCCATCATCTTGCCAAGAACAGAAATGACGCTAACTGGCCCACAGTTTCCAGGGTCTTCCTTTTTTCCCTTTTTAAAAATGGGAGTAATGCTTCCCCTTTTCCAATCAGCAGGAACTTCACCAGACTTCCACAACCTTTCAAATATGATGGCTGGTGGCTCAGCATCTGCATTCACCAGTTTCCTCAGGACCCATGAGTGGATTTCATCAGACCTGTGAATGTTTAGGTTCTTCAGATGGTCTCAACCCTGATCTTCACTGAAAGTGGTTGGATCATCCCTCACTCTGTCTCTATCTTTGTCTACTGGGACTTGGGTGGAGCAGCTAGACACTTTGATGCTGAAGACTGAGATAGAGAAGTTATTAAACACCTCTGCCTTCTCCATATCATTTGTGTCCAAGTCTCTGCTTTCTCTCCGGAAAGACCCTATGTTACCCCTAGCCTTCCTTTTGTTATGGATGTATGCAAAGATACTCTTGCTTCCCTTTATCCCCTGGCCAGATTTAATTTTGCTCTTGCTTTTCTAATCTAAATCCTGACTGCATGGACAAGTCATCTGTATCCCTCCTAGTCAGCCTGTTCCTGCTTCCACTGCCATAGACTTTCTTCTGGCTAGCAAGTAAGTCCAGAAACACCTTGTTAATCCATGCTGGTCTCTTGGCATTCTTGCCTGTATCCTTATTTCTTGGAATGCACTGCTCCTGGGCTTGGAATTGGTCCTTGAATAATGACCAACTCTCTTGGGCACCTCTTCGCTCCTAGGCCTCTTCCCATAATACCATTCTAAGTAGTCCCCTGATGAGGGTGAAGTCAGCTTT
>VZRI01004726.1:0-11397 GCA_013397515.1 Upupa epops
ACTCAGCCCCCTGGACAGTCCCTAGACAGTCTATTGGCAATTACTAACAGTACGATACATGATAGCAAGCTGTCCGATCACAGGCCTAGTGATACATGTCAGCCAATCATAATGTGCCTCATGTAGCAAGCAAGAAAAAGCTGACCTATGTTTAATAGTAGATTCAACTATGGATATGTGACAAGAAGTTACAAAGCAGCAAAAGAGAATGGAAGAGGGCTCAGAGTGTGCAGTGTTCAATGCTCAGTATTTCAGCTCAGAGTGTGCAGTGCTCATTAGTTTGATAATAGTTCAGTAGTTTAATAGTTCAATATCATAAGTAGCTGAGAGAAGAATAAAGAACAAGTTATGATTCATCATGTCATCTGCCTTTCACTGACTCTTCCTAACACTAGAGGAACATTAGAGGAAGACCATTCCACTGTCTGACAGCTCTCAGTGTAAATAACTTTCCTCTTGAATACAGTCAGAATCTCTCCTGGAGCAACTGGTAACCCTTCTCCCCTTGGCCTTTCTACAGGACTCCTTGTGAAAACAGTCTCCATCCTCTTAGCAGCCACCCTTGACGGACTGGAGCATCACAATAAGATCCCCCCTACCCTTTTCAAGGCTGACCAGATTCAGTTCTCTCAGCCTTTGATCATACAGGAGGTCTTCCAGTGCCCTGATCATCCTGGTTGCCCTTAAGTTGTCTCCTTAATCTTGAAACCTTAAAAAGAACAGAAGGAATGAGCCATGCTGTGGAAAATAGAGCATGTTTTGCTATTGAAAGACAGTCAGCTAAGTAAGTAAATTACTGTTCTTCAGGAGAAAATATCGGGATACATTTGGTATTTGCTCCACCAGCCCAACTACCAAACAAGACTCAAATCCAATTTTTAATGCTTCAAACACCATTACTTTAAACTTGATTCATTACAGAGTTAGAACCTTGTGTTAGAGGAGGAGCCATCCTTTCTGCATGCAAACAAGACTGGGGAAACCTGCTCTGTAATGGCAGTTATTCAGATCACTGCTCTTCAAACTGCAGACTAAAGTGTTGATCCTCTTGATATGTTAAAAATATATAGCCATAGGAATCATAGAGAAATATATCTGTTTTCCATGGCTCTCTTCTTCTTCTGATCTTATCAGCCAACACAAACGAGTATCCTTTATTCAATATTACTTACAGAATTTGGTTTAGTGCATAAGGAGAGCTGCATTTATTTTAAACCTACATATGTGTCAAATGAATCAAAACCTTTCAGATTGTAGAGAGCTCTGTTTGTCAAAACACCATGGAACCATAGAATCACTAGGGATTGGAAGTGACCACAAAAGATCATCCAGTCCAGAGCAGGCTGGCCAGAGCCTCATCACTAGAATTGGTGGTTTCCTATTTGACGTAATGAAAGTTATGAAACTTTCTCTTGACCTGAGGTCTTAGATGTTCCAGTGAGTTGTCGTGTAGGAGGATGGCAGGTACCAGTGTATAATGGGATACAGGATACTATCTTTGAAATACCAGGTAGAGTCACTGCTATAAGGTCTTCAGCATTTCTGTGGAGGTAGAATTTCCTTAAATGAATCAAAATGCCACTGGGATTTGCTACAGATGGACAGTCTGATAGGGTTTCTTTTATGATGAACATGGGAGAAACTTGTATAGTGAGGCAGTAAATCCAGGCAGTGGTGGAGAACATTAGATGAATTTGCCATTACAGTTCAGATTTCTCTAAAACACACACACACACACCCCACACACATATAAAACAACCCCAAAACCCCACTGACAGCAGAAGGATATAAATCCAAGTGAAAAGAGCGGAATAATGTGCTCATTGTTTCAATTCTACTGTACAGTTCATGCAGTTCCATTTTTTCTTGGTACTAAAGCACCCCCAATGCTTTTTATATCACCCACTCTCTCTCTTTGTCATCACTCTTTTCACCTTGAGAATAGGTTCAATTACACAAGTGAATTCAAATCTGGTAAAACACAGGCATGGACTGGTTGCAAACCAAAAGCAATTGGTAGCCAAATTGAAATTAAACACTTGCCACCCACCAATTGATGAAGAGTAACAGCTCTTTGCTGCTGTGGGGATTGACAACCCCCACAAACAACCTTGTTAGGAGGTATTTGTTTGTTTGGATTTGAGGGCTGTGTTTCCTGTTATTGTTTTGCTCTCCCAGTGTGTATGGCTGGCTCTTAGGAACAAATTATAAAGTATGACAGCAAAAAATTTCATCTAGAGTGTCTATTCTATGCCTGTACTTCCTAATTAAAGCTCCAAAAACACAAAACTACATGATGACTTCAATGGGGGGATTGTACCTCCCCTTAGTAAACTCGTGGATGACACCAAGTTGGGGGGAAGTGTCGATCTGCTGGAGGGGAGGAAGATGCTGCAGAGAGACCTGGACAGGCTGGGGCAATGGGCAGAGGCCAACAGGATGAGGTTGAACAGGGCCCAAGGGCAGGGTCCTACACCTTGTCCACAAGAACCCCCTGCAGCTACAGCCTCAGGGATGAGTGGCTGGAGAGCAGCCTGGCAGAGAGGGACCTGGCAGCACTGGGTGACAACCAGTGGAACAGAAACCAGCAGGGTGCCCAGGTGGCATCAAAGGCCAATGGCATCCTGGCTTGGATCCACACTAGTATGGCCACCAGGACTAGGGAAGCCATTATCTCCCTGTAGTCAGCACTAATGACCCCCTTAAACCATTGCCCCTGCTTCTGTCAGCAGTCACCAAAGAGAAGAGGCCAACACCCAGCCCTCCACAATCTCTCTTCAGGGAGTTGTAGAGAGCAAAGCAGGTCTCCCCTCAGCCTCCTGTTCTCTAAACTAACCCTGCCCAGTTCCCTCAGCCTCTCCTCACAGGACTGAGAGACTCCTCTCTAAACCCCTCACGAAATGGGTAGCTCTAATCTGAACCCATTCCTGCATCTCCCTGTCTTTCCTAGAATGAGGGGCCCAGAACTGAACACAGGACTGGAAANCATCTCCCTTTCCTAGAATGAGGGGCCCAGAACTGAACACAGGACTGGAAATGAGGCCACACAAGGGCCAAGAGTACAAGGGCACAATAACTTCTCTTCACCTTTTGAGCCCCTCATCTCTCAGCCTGTCGTGGTGCCTGGGGTTATTTTCACCAAAATGCAGGACCCAGCACTTGACCTTCTTGTCCCTCACACCATTGGCCTCTGTCCATTGATCCAACCTGTCCCAGTCTCTCTGCAGAGCCTTCCTGCCCTCAAGCAGATCACCACTCCCACATAACTATGCCACCTGCAAACTGTCTGAGGGTGCTCTCAATCCCCGCATCCAGGTCATCAGTGAAGATAAATAGGCAAACTGCCTTGACCAACCAAATTAATTCCAGTAGTCTGCAAACAATGAAAGAGTTCATGATGTCTTTCTGGAGACAGAAAATGACTTCTTTTTCAAAGTTAAAAATCAAAAGGATGGCTTTCCTCGGAACAAATCTAATGTCTGGTCTGTGTTTACATCGTGTTTACTCATCTTGTACACAGGAATCAAAGCAAGAAATAATTTTTGACCTGGGAGGGCATTTTCCTGAGCACTCAAGTAATCGTGCAGGTGCAAAAATCACACGCGTGGCATGAGGAATTCACTAAAGTAAAAATACTCCTTTCATTCCCTTAGCCTGTCATGCTATTTGTATACCAGGACATGTTTCCGCAATAAATAAATAACTCATAAGTTTTGCTCTGTGAAACTTTCCCAGCTGGCCCTTCATCAATCTAAAATGCCAATAGCTATCAAGTAGTGCAGATATGCCTCAGCGAGAACATTCCAGCAGCTTTGGGCAGATTCTAAGTCTTGTTTTTCAGAAATATGGTTTTAATCTGCTGGAGGGTGTCCAGCACAGAGCAATGAAGATGATGAAGAAAGTAGAACAGCTCCTTGATGAGGAAAGGCTGAGGGAGCTGGGTCTCTTGAGCTTGGAGAGCAGCGGGCTGAGGGGTGACCCCATTCATGTCTATAAATATGTGAGGGGTGAGTGTCAGGAGGATGGAGCCAGGCTCTTCTCAAGGTCTGATCCTCTGGTGATAGGACAAGGGGCAATGGGTGCCAGCTGGAACAGAGGAGGTTCCATATCAGTATCAGCAGGAACTTCTTCCCAGGGAGGGTACCAGAGCACTGAAACAGGCTCCCATGGGGGGATGTGGAGTCTCCTTCTCTGGAGACATTCCAAACCCACCTGGATGTGTGACTGTGTGACTTGATGTAGGTGGTCCTGCTGTGGCAGTGGGATTGGACTAGATGAACATTCAAGGTTCGTTCCGATCCCTAATGATTCTATGAATTGGGTTTACTAGGAAAGCGCCAAGTGGCAATGGTCGAATTTTTAACTCTTATGTAAACTTACTAAATGGATGTGGGAAAATAGGTGGATTCTGTGCTGCTAAGTGCTCCCCATAAAGTTCACACCCTTGAGACTATTTCTAGGGCCACAAAAATATTCTCACAAGTGGGATAATGTTTCTTTTTTCCATGTTAATCAAAAGCCTCCAAGAGGGTTGCTTTTATAGACCAAGGAGTGGGGGGGGACGGAGAGAAAGTCTTTGAAAAACATCAGCCAGTCCATAAATCAGACAGCACTTGGTCGTTACAGAGAGGAGGAATTGTTCTAACTGCTTGCATTGTATAGAAAAGGAGATAGAGGTCTTCTAAAGGCTTCACTGGTCCAGCTAATTAAATTGTCTTGAATTTAATTTGTTTAAGTTTCCTTAAATCTTAGATTTTCTTGAGTCTTGTCAAACTTCATATGTAGATGTTTCAGAACACTCTCCATGTCCAGAACGCTCTCCATTTCCAAACTCTCTGTGAGCAGTAGGACTAAAATTTAAAGTTCCTCCCCACCCCCACTCCCCCAGAATGTTTTCTTTTGATGATAAATTCTTAGAAATTAACTCCTTAAGCAAAAACTCTATCCCAATGCTTATCTCAGCTCATCATTAGCCATCACACTTTGCCTCAATCCACCAGAAACCTTTAAACCCACACTTAATTCATCACTTCCTGCTTTACAGACGGCAGACAGCTTTACAAGAAACATTTTACAGATTCAAAGACAACATGCTTAGGTCTCCTCCAGAGCCAACAAAGGTTAAACAGGCCAGTCCTTTCCCAGTTTCATAGGTTCTGTTCAGTTTGGCTGCTTGCCCAAGAAGCCTACTCACCAGGAACGATGGTGCCCCAAGGCTGGCACCTTAAACCAGCTCTCCCATCTCTGAGTGGAAGCTATTGCAGACCTGTCACACCTACCACACTGTTCAGTGACAGAGTTTAGAATCAAAGAATCAAGGATGAAAAAAGACCTTCAAGCACTACCCCATCTCCTGAAACACCCTGGCTGCCTGTTTGTTGAACCCCTCCAGAAACAGTGCCTCCACCCCCTCCCTGGGCAGCCTGTGCCAAGGTCTCCCCACTCTTTCTGGGAAGGGTTTTTCCTTAAGATCCAATCTGACCCTCCCCTGGAACAACTTGATTCCATTTCCTCTTGTCCTGTTGCTAGTCCCTAGGGAGAAGAGGCCAACATCCACCTCACTACATCCTCCCTTCAGTTAGTTGTAGTTTAGTTTAGTGTGATGTTAGCTGTGAACAAGGCTCATTTTCATCATATAAGCTAACCCGCGCCCTTGTGACAGACAAGGTTTCTCCTGTGCCAGGGGAAGAGACACTCAGTAGCACAATGATCCCAATATTAATGCTTATCTCAAAGTCCAACCCAAGCCTGAAAGCCCTTGCTGGCTTTACCAGGAGGATGCATGCCATCTGGAATCATTAAGGTTGGAAGAGACCTCCAAGATCATCGAGTTCAACCATCAACCCAACCTTACCTGCCCACTAAATTAGGTCCTCATGGGTACGGTTACTCATTTTTTCAACCCTTCCACCCCCTCCCTGGGCAGCTTGTTCCAATACTTTTCTACAGAGATAATAAGAAGACTCTCTCAGCTACTATCTAGCTGACTAATTAGAAGAGTTAACATTGAACCACAGAGAACTGCTGAGAGTAATCTTTGAGTCTGAATTATTCTTCTAATGATTCATCTTGGGTCTAGACTCTATATCTTCTGGTTATGAAAATATCCACAGCTCTAACATTAACTATTTAAAACCTTTTCTCCTCAGAAAAGGGGTATTTAGCCAGTCCTGAGTGGAATTTAATCAGATTTAATGCATTTTTGACAGCACTGTGTTGACTACAACTTAACTCTTGTTGTTATTCTCCTTTTCTAAGGTCCTTTTTAGCTACAGTATTTTTCCACGCCTTGAGGCAAAGCTGACTCATCGCTAATAAGTCTTTTTCAGTTCCTTTAAAGATAGACACGAAACTGATCATTTTGTGCCCTCCTTGAGGAATATTCAATCTCTCTGGTTAAAAAACCCTACTCTCTTCAAGGCAAACTAATGAACTCTCTGCTTGACCCATTAGATCATGGTAATTGACCCTGTTAAATGATGTCAAGAAGTATAAATTACTTGATTTTTCAATTAAACCAGAAATAAAGACATAATTCTATATGTTTTACATTGCCACACATAACATTGATAACTTATTTTAAAGTAGATGTAAGGCTGAGAGATGGGTCTCTTGAGATTGGAGAAGAGGAGGCTGAGGGGGGACCTCATTCATGCCTATAAATATGTGAGGGGTGGGTGTCAGGAGCATGGAGCCAGGCTCTGTGCAAGGCATCTGGTGCTAGGACAAGGGGCAATGGGTGCAAGCTGGAACAAAGGAGGTTCTGTATAAATATCATCAGGAACTTCTTCCCAGGGAGGGTACCAGAGCATTGGAACAGGCTGCCCAAGGGGCTTGTAGAGTCTACTTCTCTGGAGACATTCAAGACCTGCCTGGATGTGTTCCTGTGTGACTTGGTCTGGGTGATCCTGCTGTGGCAGGGGTATTGGACTGGATGAGCTTTCGAGGTCCCTTCTGATCCCTAATGATTCTATGAATAACAGTTACAGATTGGGAATTCCTTGGTAAGAGGAGGAAAAAAGAAGACAGTATTGGAAAAGAGGGATAAATGTGACAAAAAAGGCAGATAACTATCGTAAACAAGGAGAAAAAGAGGGGGAAAAGAGTCAAAACAGAAACAGAAGGTGCAAGCAAGTAGTAAATTGTACAAATAGCCACGTAGGCAAGAGACAACAAAAATAGCCTCAGTCACATTAATACAGCCTAAAAAAGACAGCATAAGGAATGGGGGGAGAAGAAGAGAAAGAGAAATGATAAGGAATTAGAAAATAAAGAAGCATCTAATCTGGATTTGAAGTGGTTTTTAACATGCAAACACATCCAGGACTTATCTAGGATACAATTAAGAAAAAATGATCAAAAATTATATTTAAAAGTATTTTAATAATTTCAAAGTAGTTTGGGTTTGCATATTCAGACAGTAGATGGTCTTCTTGTGATCCAAAGAAGATTCGAAGGAGAAATAAATCCCTCAAATTAGCACAGCTTCACCAAAACAGAGGTGCAGAAACAGATTTAAAGATACCAAGGTCGCTCTTCCTTATGCTCCTTGGCCACACACTGCTTCTGAATCACTTGCAGCAGCAGAGCTGATAGAAATTAGCCTGGAGAATAGGAGATGCAGGGGGGACCTTCTCCCTCCCTACTGCTACATGAAAGGAGGTTGTAGACAGGAGGGAGGGAGGCTCTTCTTCCAGGCCACTAGCAACAGAACAAGAGGAGAGAGCCTGAAGCTGCCAAGGCAGGGTTAGTTTGGATGTCAGGAAGCCCTTCCTCAGGGAAAGGATGCTCAGAGCCTGGACTAGACTGTCCAGGGTAGTGATGAAGTCCCCATGTCTGGAGTTGTTGAAGGACAGCCTGGCTGTGGCCCTGAATGCACTGGTGTGGCTGCTGGGGTGATGTTAGGTCCTGGGCTGGGGTTGATGATCTTGAAGGTCTCATCCAGCCTCAATAATATGTGATTCTATGAAATATTTTGTTTAGCTACTCATTCAGTAAACTAATATTGGTTTTCAAAGTCTATTTGTACTGGAGAACAAAGCCCTATATGCATTCTTCATTTCCAATTAGCTGCAGCCACTATTGGGATTAACATCTGTAATGAAGAAAGGTGTCTAATTTACACTTCAAAAATTATATTCAATAGAAATCTGATATCGGCATGTATAAGTAATTATTAGTAATTTGTTAATACCTACTAATGCATAGTCTCTTTTAGATATTCTAGGTATCAGGCGTTGTAGTATCAACTTATAGTCTCTCAAATATTAAGATATACATTTGCCCTCAAATATATGAATTCATAGAATCATAAGGGATTGGAAGGTGTTTAAATATCTTTGAGATGTGCTACTTAGAGATCTGGTCTAGTTGTGACCTTGGTAGAGTAGGGTTAGCAATTGAGCATGGTGATCTCAAGGGTCTGTTCCAACCTGAATGATCCTGTAACTAAGCTGGAGATTTTAGAATCAGTAGGGATCAGAAGGGATCTCAAAAGATCATCCAGTCCAATCCCCCTGCCACAGCAGGATCACCTAGACCAAGTCACACAGGAACACATCCAGGCAGGTCTGGAACACCTCCAGAGAAGCAGACTCCACAACCCCCCGGGCAGCCTGTTCCACTGCTCTGTTACCCTCCCTGGGAAGAAGTTCCTGATGAGATTTATGTGGAACCTCCTCTGTTCCAGCTGGCACCCATTGCTTTTTGTCCTATCACTAGATGACCTTGAGAAGAGCCTGGTTCCATACTCCTTACACCCACCCCTCACACATTTATAGACATGAATGAGATCACCCCTCAGCCTCCTCCAATCTGAAGAGACCCAGCTCCCTCAGCTTTTCCACAAAAGGGAGCTGCTGTACTTCCTGCATCATCTTCATTGCTCTATGCTGGACACCCTTGAGCAGCTCTGTGTCCTTCTGGACCTGAAGATCACAGATATTCTTTCAAATATATTTTTTAAATAATTTATGAATTATTATTATACTCATACTTTTACATTACTGTATTATAAGAAATATATTTATAATTAAAATATTTATATAAAAACATGTTTATATATTTTAAAATACAGAAATACTTTATATATTTAACATAATTTCATTGCTATCTCTATTTCCTCTCTATACATCCAGAAATCATTACCAAAATAATTAGCTTAACAATCCACAATGTTTTTCAGCCATGGACTTTTGGGGGCATTTTTTTAATCACGTATACCCACTCTATATGGAAATTTCCAGTAGTCTTGAAATAGAGCTGTGTCTTGTACAGTAATTGCCCCGTCAGCCCTTTGATGACATTACTCTTGCTATTTTAAGATCATCCAGTGACTTTTGCATACTCTCCCTGCACTCTAAAGACAGCGGGCTGGAGCATCTACTCTGCGGATGACTCTGTCCCACCCTTGCTTCATCATTAAAGTTGGCAAAGACCTTCAAATCGTCAAGTCCAACCACCTGCCCTGACAGAACCAAGACAATCAGAGCCTAATACCAGCTAATTTTTGTATTAGTTTCACTTACTCTCACACACAAACATCAAGAGGCAGAATCAGAGTCATTGAGGCTGGAAAAGACCTCTAAGATCATCAAGCTCAACCCTATGACTTAACATCACCACAACCAGAGCCATCCAGAGCCAAGAGGGCAGCTCTGTATGGAATCATAAACGTGATAACTGGAAAGGAGATACTGCGAAGATCTAGACAGCATCTGCCATTCCGATAACAATTCATGGTTGCAACAATACCACCAACCGATGTGAAAGTACTGCCTGCAGAGTACAGTTTATCTGCTGGGATTGTAAAAGCTGAGCAGCAAGCACCCAGGAAAATGAAGAGAACAAGCGAGATTTTTTGAGAAGGAATAAGGTAACAGGAATGATGTGAAGTTGCTGACAGTGCATTTTGGCATCCAGAATTCCTTTTGGTCGAGCCAAAAAGCTATTTGCAGACGAACTAACAAGCACATCAAGCCAAATAGGAAGTGTCACATCACGATGCTGTATGCTGCCTTGGGGTTGGGCTGGTAGGGTTTTTTTTGAGTGGAATAAAATCCTTTGCAAATGTTAATTACACTGCAGGAATTCTATGGAAAATGTTTACATTTGAACAAAAAGAACACTGATTGAAATTTTAAAATGAAATTTAGAGAGCAAATAATCACACACAATGAGAACAATGCAAGGTCATACAGAAAGCCAGGGGGAATGACTGGGCACTCAGTCCTGAACTACCGCAGAATAGTTAGGTTGGAAAAAGACCTTTAAGATCATCAACTAGGCAATGATATTCTCGAGGTACCTCAAAGTGATGGGAACAGGAGTATGACATAGAAGAACAGTTAAAAGGACACTCTCAGCCCTCAGTTAGAATCATAGAATCACTAGGGATTGGAAGTGACCTGGAAAGATCCTCCAGTCCAATCCCCCTGTGGCAGCAAGATCACCCAAACCAAGTACAGGCAAGTTTCAAAAATCAACACAGAAGGACACTCGAAACCACCCACAGATGACACTTAGCTTGGGGCCCATGTTGACCTGTTGGAGGGTAGGAGAGCCCTGCAGAGGGACTTGGGCAGACTGGAGAGATGGGCAGACTGTAATAGGATGAGTTTTAACAAGTCTAAGTGTCGGGTTCTGCATTTTGGTTATAACAACCCCANCCAGGAGAGGTTGATGGAGCTGGGTCTGTTTAGCCCGGAAAAGAGGAGGCTCAGGGGTGACCTTATTGCTGTCTATAACTACCTAAAAGGTAGTTGTAGTCAGGCGGGTGTCGGTCTTTTCTCCCTGGACACTGGAGACAGGACAAGGGGTCATAGTCTTAAGCTCCATCGTGGGAGGTCTAGACTTGACATTAGGAAAAGGTTTTTCACTGAAAACGTGATCCAATTTTGGAACGGGTTGCCTACGGAAGTGGTCGAGTCACCATCTCTATTGATGTTCAAGGTTAGTCTGGATGAAGTGCTGAGTGGCATGATCTAGATGTCAGTTGTTAGGTTTACTTGGTTGGTTTTAGGTTGGACTGGATGATCTTTAAGGTCTTTTCCAGCCTCATCATTACTGTGATACTGTGATACCTCCAGGGATGGGGCCCCAACCACATCCCCAGGCAACCCATTTCAGGCTCTCCCCATTCTCACAGTGAAGAACTTCCTCCTTACACCAAGTGTATGACTTGACATGATTGCTAACTACCTAGATGGGATGATTGCTAATTACTACCAAGCTTGTCCATTTGACATCATATAGAGATGTCTGCAATCCTCATTATTTAGATTACATATTCATAGAATTTCATACAATAATCAAGGTTGTAAAAGACCTTCATGATCATCAAGACCAACCATCTATCCTACAATCCCCAACCACTACTCCATCTCCTGAAACACCCTG